>JAPYZU010000604.1:0-21561 GCA_030523005.1 Tryphoninae sp. B BG-2022a
CAAAGTGATGTATAAAATTATAAAAAACACTTTCTTTGCGAATGTCACGCTCCAATAAGATTTATAATCATATATTATGTTAAAATAGTATCAGCGCATGAATATTAATTCTACTTTCTTAATCGATACATGGTTATAACGCATTTCCACAGAACAATGACACCGCACACACCGGTTTCAGCAAATGTGAGCGACAGCGCTGGAAAATTGCACACCTTTCATGTGAAAGTACTTGGTACCGAGGAAACATGGCACACACCGAGTATACTTCTTGCAAATCTTCCCGAGAGTGGCGGAAAAGCCGTTTTTTCTCAAATACACCTCGAAGCCGATCCGTCGCAGTACGAGTTCGAGGAAACAAAGTTTAACGCTCTGAGAAAGAGCAACACTGCACGGTTGGAGATATTTAGTGATCTGTTGACTACGCACTTTGGTCTTGATGTCCAAACCAGTCAGTCCGAAGAGTTCAAATACAGTCCTGGCTTTTTTCTCGGAAGACACGAGGTACAACAACATTGCATTCATCATTACAATAATCACTACTTTCTCGTGAGAACGAAATCATCAAATGCATTGTAAAACGCTGCATATATTTTTTTATCATAATTTCTTTTTTGTTCATTCAGCATCGGTTAGCGTACAATATGCTTTGTGTATTATTTAGCTCAAGCTAGAAGTGCTGGATCGCCTCAGGGATAAGATGAGTCAGGACGATATTTACAAAACATCAAAAATGGATTTGCAATTTTGTACAAGAACAACGAAATCGCTTAGTCCGTCTGCCTCGTTTTTGCCGATAATGATTCATCAGTGCCCGGATAATTTTTCCACTGTAGAATATTTTGAGGTAAGAACTCCTTTTAAGAAAAGGCGAAATAAGAAAGAATAAGAAAAACATTAAATTCTCATTGACACGTTGTCTGAATCCAAAAATTTCGCTCTCATAGAACTTAAAATCAAAGGAGTTAGGTCGACTAGTTGTATATGCAGATGTCATGGTGTCGTCGATGAATGTCGTCGCGGGTGTTCGATTGCATCACGGTTTAACTGTCATACCAAGAAGACAGACTAAGGGGCAAGGTGAGCTTACGTTTTTGAAGATGTTTTTGAATCTCCGGGTACGTCCAAAAATAAGATTCAATGAGGGAGTCACAAGTTTTGTCTTGATATAGTAATATTATCGTATCGCACTCGCAAAGATTTACCATCGAACTTTTATTTTATATGTGACTACGAAGATCCTAAGAGGGCGAATTTATAAACTCTTCTCGTTTTTATTATGCTTTTCAACGAAAAGCTTTTTATTTATAGGTCGGCATAAAAACTTCTGGCTCAGTCCATTGGGATGTGCTATGTTCACAATGCAATTGCACATACCATTGAATTCCGAGCTTGGTGCTCACCTCTCAATTATACAACATATCGTCACCGTTGCCACCGTCGTGGCAGTCAAATCTATACCTGGCTATGAGGTTCGAATTCACGGGATTTTTTTTCTGCTTATTTGTTTCTCTCTACGTCGACAAACATCTTGCGACGTATGTCAAGCTCGCAGGGTCTCCAGTTCCTTTTTTTGTTTCATTGCAGAACATCGATCTAAGAGTAAAATGGCCTAACGACATTTACGCTGGAACATCGACGAAAATTGGCGGGCTTATAGTTACATCGCTAATCGAATCGTCCATAGCTATATGTAACATTGGTAGTTATATTTATGCATATATCACACTATGTTCCTAAGTCGCCTATGTCATTAAGGAATATTATATTTGATTCTAGCTATCATCACATTTATCAAATAATTATTATCCTTTCGCAGGCTTGGGTGTAAATCTTTCCAACAGTGAACCGACGTGTTGCATTAACGACGTAATTGCACAGTACAATCAACAAACAGGTCTAAAATTGGAAAAACTTTCTTATGAGAAATTTCTCGCTCTTGTGTTTACCGAAATCGAGAATTTGATTGATACTGTTCAAAGTGGCGATATGGCACGTTTCTTCGAGCTTTATTATAACAACTGGATGCACACGTGAGTACAGATTTTATTAATGAAAAATGTTTAAGATGTTTTTAAGGAAAATTTTTCTTAAAATTACTTTGTGATTTTTATGTTCTTTTCTTATTATTAGTGATGCTGAAATAACCGTTCTGATGGCCGATGGGAAATCTGAAGAAGTTAAAATATTAGGAATCGACCTTGACGGTTTCTTAGAAGTACAGGGAAAACGTAGCAATGTCTTTACCGTACACCCCGACGGAAATAGTTTCGATATCCTTAAAGGATTGATAGCTCCTATCTCGAAAACATAAAATTCATTATCACTTTAGAGATTAAGATACTTTAATTGAAATCGATCGTTTTTTTTTTCACTCCGATTTATAGATTTATCGAAAAAAAAGACCTTTTTTACATTCCCTAAAGGCAGATTTGACGTAGATTCGTTCAAATAACAGTTAATTATTTGATAGTTCTTATGTTTATGATCGTAGGTCGAAGAGTGACAATACGCTTTTATGTTAGCTTAGCGATTGGTCAATGTTCGACAACATTTATTTGTTAATGTGTACAAAGTTACACATATTATGTTTTCATATCGTGTCGAAATGTTTCATGACTTCAAAAAAATTATACAAATAATCGATAATTACTTAAACTTTGATAGATATTTTTGAACTTTTCTTGTTTTTGATTATTTATATTTTTATATCAATATGAACGTTTTCTTCCAAATTCGTTTACTTATGTTCTTGCTTACTAGCAAGATCGGCATAATCATAATCGATGGTTATTTGTTATTTATCGTTATTACAACCAGAATTTAGAACAGAATTTGGAAATTAATCGGTGGAACTAAAATAAATATTTTTTACACAAAGCATCTATGATTGGAAGCTTTGATAATTTCGCTCTAAACTGCCACGACTACGTTGCATCGTTGTACAAAAAACAAAAATGTATCTACTTTATCTGATGTCATTTGATAAAGGGAGCGTGAAACAAAATCTCTGATAAATCACCGGAATGTCAATTAGCGGTTGTTATAGCCTGAGATATAACGAAAGTTAATTATTCTAATTCATTACATGGCATGATTTCGATCCTAAGAATCGTCCAATTACATGTCACTGGTGAAAATCGCCCGGTGAAACAACATAGAAAAACTCCACTTTAGTTTATCATTCTTTTTTCCTCGCTCGAATTAAGAGTGCGATATCCCTTAACAATTTTTTGGTGGTTATACACTGGCATAAATATTTGACAATTGACACGCAACAAATATTCCAATCCATAATAAAGAAGAGATTTGAGCATGTTTATGCCTAAGAAAAATGGATTGTTGTCACCCACTATTATTATCCATTGAATCCTCCTCTCCGATCTTAATGGAAAAGGTTGAAGACGAATTTGTCAAAGTATTATGAAGCGATATATCAAAATCGAAAGATTTAAACTTCTATAATGAACCACTGCGCCAAATGTTAATGAGCAGCTAGAAATATTTATGGATGTACAGATACTGAAATTTGGTTAGCTTTCCCGACGCCGAATATATATATATATATATATATATATATATATATATATATATCAACTTCAGCGTCCCGAATATCAAAGCTAATTATTATTATCCGTTATTTATTCCGTAGGCCTAGAGTACATTTCTTTAATCCCCCTTACCTCGATGCATAATGATACTAAAAAAATCCAATCACATTAATGTTATGATATGTTAAAAAAATCATTGTGCGATGTTAAAACAAATGTCAAAATTGCCAGTAAAAAAAGAATTGACTTCTCAAATTGCTACTTGCAATAGTCTCGGTGTTACCACTAATCGATGTTCTAAAGACGCTGATGTGTACTTAAAAAAAATTTATACTATTTCAAGCGTAAGGTCAGCCAACCATTGTTTATTATGAAAAAAAATGTATTTACTCGTGATCGGTAAAGCGTAACGAACGAAAACGCTTTCGAACATTCAATGTTGCCTGATGAAATAACATTATTGAATTGTTACATTGTTGTTAACTTTTTGTATGCTCGACCTCTCCAAATCTAAACGACGTTGACTCATTCATGCTCGAAATAATTTGGTTTGTGTTGGTCTGATGAAGAAATATTTTTTCTCTATTTTATTGTATCTCCTCAATTATTTCAATCGAGAAAAAAATATAACATTGTGTTGTAACGAACAGTATATTACTTTATTTCAGGCTGAAAAATCAAACTAGAGAAGAGCATATTTAAGCAAAACGTACAGCACCGCATCTTGAAAGTGTTTATTTTTTGTTTAAAAACAAGTAAACAAATATCAAAGATGCATCAGGAGTAATAATTTGGTGCTCCAAGATTGAATACATGTTGTTTTTTATTCTTCTTCCTGTCGATTTAGGATATTACTTCAGACTACAGCTTCATACAGCATCTAATGCTCTGATTTGGGCATTTTAAGTGGCTCGTCTCCAGGTTGATCTTCAGGGAAGTGTGGCCAAATGGTCGGCTTGTCTATATTCAAAGCTACATTAGGATATGCCTCTGCATAATCTTCCAGGGTCATTTGATCAAATGGCAACAGGCCTCGGATTCTCTCAGCCTCTGCTTTGTACTCAATTATGCGCTTGTTTGATTCTTCTATGAATTTCTTGACTTCCTCTGCCTGAAATTACCGAAAGAATCATCATCAAAATAACAATTGAACATAATACAGAATAAAAATATTATACGTGGTGTGTGCTTACTGCTTCTTTCTCTTGAGCCTCAATAATTGAGGTGTAATTATCAGCTGGATAAGGGACTTTTATTGATTCATACTCCTTCTGGAATCTATCGACCATTCCTGGCACTGATACCTGCTTTCTGTATGTAGCCCAGTCGATTTTTGGCAGTGTCTCAGGAAGCTCTGAAACCCTGTCGAACGTAAAGATAGCAATTGATACCGATGTAAAAAACAACATACTATTGACAACAAGAAGGAATTGGTTTTTTTCATAGGATAAGGAAAAAGTTTCAGACAATGAATCATTTTGTATCAAAGATAGAAGATGCATAAGGAATTATTTTAAATATTGCAAGATATAAGAAATAGTGGCAATAACCACATATGATTCATTCCTAAAAATAGTGTATACCAAAGATATAAAACAAATTACAATATTTACAAGATATGGGTAATTATAGACATTCGACTTTCGATTATAGTGGGTAGTATTATATATTTCAATGTGAGACTGTATATCACATATACAGCGACAATACTCCTTCCGTAGTTTAAATTTGGGAAACCGTCTCTTGGAAAATTTACATAGTAAGTTTGATAGGTTCTAAAACGATAGGATGTTTTTTTCAACCAAAGTACATTGTGTTCCAGTAGAACTGCTTTACTGTGCCTTAGGGCTGATATGTGTCAATAGTTTGTTTTTAAAAGTACTAGCTACAGGAATACTACTACATAAAAAAAAGAGACTAACGTCCGCAGGTAAACTTTACACTAATCGTAATAAAAATCACTCAATCTGCCATGAAATTTATTAGAGAACGATATGAATTAGCACGTTGGAAGTGTTCTGCTAGAAATTCGTTGAAATTATATAATAATTATGAGAGGGTGACAACAAGGTTACGAACCGTCGTAGATATTGCTCGGATCTCGATTTGAAAGCGGCGAAAATATTTCTATCCTGTTCGGTAATCCTTTCGGCGATCGCCGACCAATTTGTTCCTTTCAAGGCGCGGCGAGCCATCTTTTTTATGTGTTGCAATAAAAAATTGTGAAGACTGAAATGTTCGTCGACCGCAGAACAATTCTTCGTCGACTTCACCGCATACAGCCTGTAAAACAACGAACAAAACAATAATTCCCTAGCAATCGATATGTTACAGCTAGGATCTGCAGTGGCGCTGGGGAGCGAGCGGCAAATTTAAACGAACAGTACAGGTTGTAGGTATTGCCAGATGTTAGTCACTCCAACGAGATCTTGGGCTTAGCTAATTCAAGTTCCATAGTTTTTAACGAATTTGAATTATTTAAAAGGAGGATTACCATTATGTTTTTGATATATTGCAATTTACGTAAATATTTATTTTTTGGATCTTTTCACCGACAAATTCAAACGAAATAGCATTATAATCGGGATATTCACGTTACGCGGGAAATTTCCAATTCCTTAACCTCCAATTGAAGCCTTTTTTTGAGGAAAATAGAATTGGTCGCGCACAACTTTGAGGGGGGATTGTGTTTTGTCCAAAAAGAGTTTGTACGGGTGCTAGGGAATTGATAATTGTCCTCGTATCACGAATTAAAGGGTTTTGGAGGAAACAAGAAATTTGACCCCAAAAGAGAATGCCAACGGCACGCGGTGTTCCCAAGCGGTCACCCATCCAAGTACTGACCGCGCCCAATGCTGCTTAACTTCAGTGATCGGACGAGAACTGGTGCCACGAACCGTCACGAAACAGACCGCCACTTTTTAGCACTAAGCTTCAGTTTTTTTTTCATGTAACATTTTTATGCTGTCACCCATTTTTCGTTTTGGTTTATTTTTCATTTCGCTTATATTTGTATTTTTGTGGAGAGAAAAAAGAAAGGAGTATATAGTATGAATCGACTTTCGCGGCTTTACTTTGATTGTCGCTTTGAAAACGTGACGACATTCGCCATAATATACATACCTACGATAGCTTGCGACCAACTTCACGTGGCTATAAAATAGTTCACCCTTTGGCCACTCAGATGTCGCAGGACCAATTCTCGAGGTTTCATCTTTTATCGAGCGTTGCGAATCTCTCCCCTTTCTTCATATCTCCTTGGAAAATCGAATTTACAGTACGACTTGAAGCTGGCTGATAATTCTTTTGAGGCTTACACAAGTTTGACTGTTGCAGGAGTGCATGTCGGTCGTTCTGCGTGTATTCAAAAGGAATGTAGAAGCTTTCAATGTTCAATAATAATACAAAAAGGATATCATTTAAAAAAGAAATGTATGGCCAGTTCGGTAAATTAATCGATGTAATATATCAATGAATTGATTTTTATCCTTATATTCAATATTGTTTATTATCATTGAACCTCGAATTCTACTTTTACATCCATTGTGAATCACGAAGAACCACTACCGGTGTTATTCGTACAGGCGACTAGGTCGAGTCGTACCAACCCCGAAAAAGTTATGAGCCAACTTCAGGTCTACTGTAAATTCGATTTTCTATCAATGATCGAACTGTATAATTTTCTATTAAACGGTATATTATGATTATCAAACGGTGGCCAAAAGAAAATGTTCAAAATATTCAAAAAGTGAACAGTGACGGTTAACTCATCGACCCAATGTTAAAGTCGATTTGTTAAGGAAATATTCACAATTAAACGTAATTTTGTATAAAAAAGTATTAAGCGATTATCGAAGGATTGGAAACAAACAATTTGAAAAAATTCAAGCCGGTCGGTCAACTTTATGGTGTCGATTCATACGCAGGCGCGTTAGGTACTGCAACATTCAACAAATTGAGCGTTTACCAGTTTCCGGTTAATAAATTCGGTTTAAGATCGGTATGTAAAGTTACGGAAAAAGAACTACACCCCCCCCCCCTTCATTTATATTGCGAAGTCGGCAGAAAATTATATTCATACGATATTAAACATATAACATGATTTGAAACCGTTGACATCATTTTACAGTCAATTAATTCAGCACTTTGTCATGTGCAAGATTTAATCGAGAAATAATAGTGTTGAACCTGTAAACGTTTCTTCAGGACAATAAAAATGTTGTTGTAATCATTGTGGCGATACTCCAATAAGCGAATGCTGAAACAAGTCCGAAAATTTCAATGATTTGAAAATTGAAATTTGTGCAACTGGACAACAATTTGTTGTCCCCCCAAAAAAGTCGAAAATTACCAAGAAAAAGTAAGTTCATGATAATATTCGTAGCATCTCTGTCACAACACATGGCAAGGTTATGCGAAGGGGAAAATATTGGGAGGGGGGGGGGGGCATTCGCGAAAGAAGAAGTGAAGACTCGCGGGTAGCCGAAACATGGGCGTGATGGGTCAAGTATATAAAACATGTGCAGATCTGGGTACAATAATGCAAGAGATGTGATTACGAGGATACACGAAAAAAGGAGGGGCGGTAGTGGGAGTGGGTAGGGTAAGCAGGGGCGGCACACAGTAGTGCTCAGTCGTTGGCGAACAACGTTCGAATCGATCGATAAACACAACTATACCGTGCAGTATGACCTGGAAGGGGATTTTTACTCGACCCAAGGGCGCGGAGTGGGTGCCTCCGATGGTAGTGATGTCGAACAATGTGTGCGATAGAAATCATCGAAAGGAAGATAGGATAATACAGCTATCGGTAACGCGTTCATGAGTCGCGTCTAAAAACGCCAACACGCGCTTCGACACTCGCGTGTGCTCGTTCATTAAAATTAAAAATAAATTTTCATTTAAAAAAACAACAACTCGGGCTCAACGCTAAGGAGCGATTATGTAGTGATGCCGAAAAAAAGTACGAGAAATGTGAGAGAATCGCGAATAGGGAAGAAACTTATTGAGGGTTGCAAAATATCAAGCTCTGATGTCGTAGTCAAGCCATTTCGTAGTATCCATGTCAGTGTCAAAAATGCCAAAAGATGGTTTTTGCTCAAAAAACGTCTAGCTCTCATCACGGATGACGAAGTTGCCGCATATCTACTCGATCTCGCCGAGCCTATCATCAGGTATGTTCCTTATTGACTGTTGTTCTCTAGTTCCTCTAGTTTATGGTTAACAGTCTATAAACATGACTGTATCATCGATAGTTCTGTTTATCCGAGAAAATTATTGTTATTACGAACGCATGGAGAAGCTGTCATTCTCTGTTCTGGTGGACTATGGGAGCTTGCAAAGTGGTGGGGGGAGGTATCGATAATAATCGATAGCCCGCGAAATTAAAGTCGATTTGTTTTCATTATCTATTTTAACATTTGAAGAGAGGAAATTTTGGATAAAAAAAGTGGAATTGATGTGAAGGTTATAACAATTTATGTTAACATTTTTTTTTATTACGCATGGGTCCGTAAGCATTAAGCATTCATCAAATTGAAAGAACACATGATGGTAAAAGAGTCTAAAAAAAGCTATCTGATGAATAATATGTTATCCAAAAATATGTTACGCATTTATTTCGTTGTTTAATTCGATAATAAATTCAGTCAAACTACTATAAATTCAGCTAAACCTAATTACACCAATTGTTAAAAGTATTTTTTAACCAGATTTTAAATATCACATACAATGTTAAAGGATCGACAGTTTTTGAATGAAGCGAGTAATTACAGTGGGGTTAAAAAAGAATTTGAATTTATACAATGATAGGGCATTGTGAAAAATATTAGAATTATTGCTGCTGCCAGTAACCGCATTTTTGTACTTTCAGTTTTATAATTGCGTAGCTTGCAGAGACAAAGTTTAATTTTTCTTCTGCAATAGGTAAAACATGTATTTACAGTGATTTTGTCTCTAAACATTTCAACATTCTTGTGTATAACAACTTTGGTTTTCAATCAGAGCTAAAAAGGACAAGGCTTTTAAAAACTATTTTGTATCAATTGTAAAATTGATGGTGATATTACTAGCAATACTGTTAAATGATGCAGAATGTCAATCTTGCATTAAGAACAAAATTAACTCAGCCATGTATAAACCAATTTGCAAAATTATCAACCAAATTTTTATGAGTAAACACGTACTTTATTCTCTTGGGTTATGTGCTTCGTTAACCATTGTCTAGTGACGAAAAAGAATTCTTAACGATATTAATAATCACGTAATAGCGTACTCTTGTTTTCTGAAAAACCTGCATGAGAATTCGCAGGAATGATTCCTTCCAGAAATCGAGAATTTCCTAAACTGATCATTATGCATTTATCTACATTCTGGATACCGCTTCTGTTCACACACATGTACAAATGTTTATCGAACATCATTCCATCTTTTTTACATTTATTTAATGGTAAAACTTAGTCCTGTGATTTTACAAAATGTAGAGGTCTGTGTACAGCAAACAAAATAACAATCGTTTTATGATCTTTAAATTTGACTAAGCATTCACAAATATTTTCTCCACAGACGCGATGGAAAGTGTTCGAGTCCTGGAGATTGGAAGACGGATCAGGACAAAGAGAATGATCTCGAAGCTGTCAAAATCGACGACAGAGATCTGCTCAACGTCGAGGAACCTCTTCGTCGTAGTCCACGAAAACAATGTATCGTTCCCACTGTCACTCCAGAAATTGCTGTCGTTGTTGAATCGACAGATTTTGCAAAATCTCCGGAGACAACACATACAGAGAATATTGAACCGAAGGATCATGAGTCTCATGGGGAGAAGAGACACTCGAGAATTAAGCACCATCACAAAACACGTGAGAAACATCACAGGGACAAGCGAGCTAAACGAAAACATTCCAAAAACCTCATCGACGATGAAAAAAATGGTTCGAATCGCAGCGATGACAGAACAAGCGTTTTGTCCGGTGTCAACATCGAGACGCGTGAATCGGACATTCCACTTAAACATGACGAACTTTGTCTGCCAGTTGTGCCGAAATTGATAGTTGAGAGACTTTCGTTCAACGACAAAGAGCCAAGAATTAATTCCACGAATGACCCACAGGAAAATCCTCTACTCGCCGAAAATTTGAACATAAACAAGAGAAGCGATGCAATAAATATTGGCGACAGGCTCGAAACGACACACAGTGTTGAAAATATGAAGAGTCGTTTTGACAAAACACTCAATTCATCCGAAAATTACGATTACGAGAATTCCAACGAAGAATTCAGTAATACTTGCGAAGGTTCGGATGACAAGTCGAATGATACATTTCCGAATCTGATTGTCTCCAAGCGATCCGAAAATCTGGATGAAGTTGATATAGTTAAGGAAGAAGTACCACCAGTGATACTGACAAGGAAGAAAACGATCGACGAGAAGAAGGGTAAGAAGAGACGCAAACATGGTAAACAGGATTCTTCGTTGGAAAAAACACAGAGTACGGTTGAAGGTGATGAAATCACCGCAGTAACGACCATGATCAAGGAAACAATTCTTCATAAACGTCGCAAGAAAAAGCATAGACGGGCGTCGTCGACAGCTCGAAAGGCGAAAAAATTTCACGATGTTCGTAAAGCACCGCAGAATGGGATTGTCGAAACTGCGCCAATTGTCGAAGAACCCGTCACCCAAACAGAAATACCGGACGAGACGATCGTCGATTCCCTCGTTAATGATACAAACGGCATTGGGCAATCGTCGGTGAAACCTGAAGGTTTATCTACGGGGGATACTCTGGAACCTCAGAGGCTGGCTATCAAGATACAGTTGTGCCAAGATTGCAACAATCGTCATATTAAGGATTCCTGTCCTTTGATGCTGACAGATCAGCGTGTGCTTGATCGTCTAACTTACGACAGTTGGCTAACGAGACACAAGCATAACGTTGATTTGACAAAAGCAATCGCTGTGGATGATCCAATGTCCGAAGGCTATGCCATTACCACAGAGGATAATTTCGATTCTGATGATGAGAGCACTGAACCATCTAAGAGTAATAGGACGAAAGTTGAGAGCGAGCACAAGCAGTTACACGTTAGCGAAGATCGTCCTTTATACGCCAGAGAATCGTTGCCTGAGTGCTTTCAACTCAAGGTTTCCAATCAGGACCATGGTATTGGCATTTATGCAAGGAATATATTGCCTGTTTACTCGAAACTAGGTCCTCTTGTTGGCATTCGTATCAAAGAAATGGATATACCTGATGATTTCTCAATGCGACACATATGGGAGGTAATGATTTCTTTTAAGAATCCCAATAAATGCATTATTTTTTGTTTGAATATTATCAATTGATAAATATGGTATGATTCCATTATAGATAGACAACGACGGTACAACATCGTATATAAGTACGACGAATCCACTAAAGAGCAACTGGATACGTTACATGAGACCTGCAGATACCAAAGATGATAGAAATGTGACAGCTATAACGCAAAATGGTGAATTGTATCTTGTGACTACTCAGATCATAACCAAGGGAATGGAGCTGACTTACTGGGCAGATTCTCAATCTTCGGCTTGGACAAGAAAGAACAAAGTCGACAAAACGAGTGAGCACCCTTATTTGTTAACATTACTTCATTCACCTGTTCAATCTTATGCTTAACTTTCTTTGTTATTTTTAGATTGCGGTGGATGTAACTTGAACTTTATCCATCCTATTTATTATCGTCTTCATTGTTGTATCTTTCATGACACAAGATATAGTTTAACGATAAGGAAATATCATTGCAAGGTAACTTTGATGCTGAATTTGTCACTGTTTCACGTGATAGATAGAAGTTTTTTTTTTTAGAATTGTGTAATCCGAACGAATATACGAATAATCGTAATTTATTTTTCGAAGGTTTGTGGTGCTGCGGTCCTCGGCAAAGACAACATAATGAAACACGCGGCTGATCTACACGGTGGTCGTGGAGCCTATCAGTGTCAGTACTGTCGTAAATTTTTTCTGCGCTTGAATTATCTCGAGATGCACAGAACTTACGGATGCTCCCAGAATCCTCAACGTACCAGGCCCTTATGTGATTTTTGCGGGCGTAAATTTTGTCAACCACAAAAATTGAAAGTACACATAAAGCGCATGCATAGTGGTGAGTATGAATTTCAGAAATACCACAAACGGATTCCGCAACATGAAAACTATTTGTATGTCGTTAGGTGTAACGAAAAATAATTAATACAACTCCTTTTAGATATGTCGGAAGTTCTTCGAGAATTTCAGTGTAAAATGTGCATGAAACTTCTCGGTTCGAGAGCTGCGCTTCAACGTCACATGAAGGAAGTTCATCACAAGGACGTTGTCGGTGCTGCTACGTGCGACCGTTGCGGTAAAATGTTTCAGAACAAGAGCAATCTAAAAATTCACATGTTGACCCACAGTGGCGTTAAACCCTTCAAGTAAGTAATAGAACATCGCATACAATGGCAAAAATAATTTATAAATTATCGTTTTTGCAGCGTACATATTGAGTGTTTCGATCACGTCTATCCATGGAAATTTTCATACATTGTAATGACCCAAAGTCTGAATACAAGCGCCCTATATAAAGACATTAAAAGCATTAATTCTAAAGAATGATCATACCAAAAAGATCCTCGACTGAAGTTATTGGTTTTTGAATATTTTTTAACTATTTCTTATTTACAGATGTAAAGAGAACGATTGCAAAGCAGCATTCACGACAAAGCAATGCCTACAATTTCATTACAAAAAAGTTCACGGGCTTAGCGAAGATATGATGCCGAAGATCGAACGGTCGGTTGCGTATACATTCGACGCGTACAGCGGTGGTCTGGTCGAAGATGTTGGAAATGAAAAAACATCGGGATTGAGTAGACGAGGCTCACAGGTTTGAAGATTATAAAATGAAAAGAACGTAATATATTTCCAGAGTTGAAAAATTCCAGATCCTCTAACATATAATCGTAATACATTTACTTCAGCAGGAAAACAGTAACAGCGCAATGTCATTGGACGATTGCAGTTCCGAGCACAGTTCACGAGCTGACGTTTCGATGGGTTCGTTCCAACCAACAATAACCGAATTCGACAGTGGATCTGCCTTAAGCACGTCAAGATATAACTTGGATCGTTGCATACTCGATAGTAATGAAAAAGAGACAAGTATTCAAGAACGTGACGTACAAGAACCTGATTTGCAGGAACATGACACACAAGATCGTGAAATGCCATCACAACACGAAAGGCAAGGTCGCAGATTGCACGATGCTGAGATATACAAACGGGAAATACAAGAACACGAAATGTATAAACGGGAAATACAAGAACATGTGATATATAAACGCGAAGCTCAAGAAAACGAGATATATAAAGGCGAGATACAAGAACACGAAGTCCGAGAAGCCGAAGTGCAAGATCGTGTAATACCGGATCGCGACATGCAAGATCGGGAGTTGCAAGATAACGCTATAGAAGAAACTCCACAGTCCCCAATGCCACCTCAGTCTCATCAGGATAACCAAATATCACCGACGGAGTCGGCCTTGGATATCGAGAGACCCTCGCCGGAAATTGATTTTTATGGAACACGATTGCAGAGCAAAGGAAGCAAAAAGTGGATGGGACAATTTAGTAGTCTCGCCGAACCGGAAATTATTCCGCAACCACAGCAGCATCAGCAGCATGATTCGTCGAGATCGGAGGTTTATGAATTTGAAGAAACGTGTGTAAAAAAGGACGACGTTGGAAATGATACGGTAACCTCCAGTCATCCTTTGTTGAGCAGCAAATTAGCGTTAAACATATATCGCAGACCCGAAAGTACGAACGCGAGTCTCTTGGTCGAAGCGGCGCTCGATGCTGCTGAACGTGATATCGGCGCCGTAACGAGTTCGATGATCGATGACAATGATCGCGACACTAATTTATACACGATATCGAATCAATTGCAATCGAGACAAACGGACGCTCATCTCGAATCGTACATCCAACAACAGGACGAACTTATGTCACCGTCTCCGGTAACGCAGGATGGTCGTAAAACTCCAACGTCTCACATGCAGATCGATTATCATCTTCATCGTCCAGTCGATTACATAAATTCACCGAGAACTCATAGTATCGAACAGTATCTCCCTCAGGACGATTTGTCGCGCGTCGGATCGCCTGGTTACAGTATTCATATGCAGCAGGACGACATGCCATCGCCTTCGTCGACGCCGAATCAAAATCGTTATCAGGAAATTCATCATCATCATCAACAACATCATCATCATCAACAAGATCAGCAGCAACAACAGCAGCAGCATCATCATCACCATCATCATCATCATCAAGTACCGACTGATAATTTGTCGAGCGACGAGGGTGACTCAGTGGCTCAAAATTTGAGCATATCCGTGAAGGAAAAATCACTGCAATTAGATCTTTCGACGTCGTACAAGTACGAACAGTTGGACACTGAATTCGGACGTGAGAGAACGAATTTCGAGCCTATCGTACTGAACAGCGGTGAATTGCAGGGTTTGGACATGTCAGCAAGGGGCTTTCATCATACGTTGGGCTCCAACGCACGCTATCATCATCATCATTTGTACGAGATTACGGAGAGACAGAGCGTCGATTTGAGCAGAACGACTGGATATTCGATGTCACCACCACCTTCATCTGTGCCACCTCCGCCACCACCTCCGTATCCTCACAGCGAGGTATTGAGGATCGTTAGTTTAGATCTCACACCGGGACACAGTGTTGATCTCAGTCTGTCGAGATCTCATCATTTGCACTCGAGTAGCACGAGAGTCATTACTTGCAGTCCCCCACCACCTGGTTCGTCCGCGACGCACGTTGTGCCCGATACTGTTGAGGGAAGAATTCTGTCGTCGCCGCCACCTTCGATAACGGGATACAATGCAACTTATCCAGTCAGTCCGGCTGCTTATCATCCACCACGACCTGGTTATCATCATTACTCGGGATATTATTAAAGGCTGTAATGGAAAATGGAGAGATTGTTTTCATACGTTTCGAGGACAGTTCAAGGACGAGGATTAGTCGCAGCTGCTATGGAAATTGGAGAATTTCAGTTGTGAGGAAAAATTTATGAGAGGTCTGGTACCATATTAATTTGCGAATACTGCACAAATTTGTCTTTCTTTATTAGACTATTTCATGAAATATTCTCAGTCGATATAACAAATTAACAATGTTCTTTCATAGATACGTTCAATATTTGAGAATCGTGCAACCTTATATTGGATGTACCCTTCGATTTTGCAACTGGTAAAATTTCCTGATCTTGAAATATTAATTTGAAATAGCATGGTCAAGAATTGAGGATTTTGGAGTCAATCCCGTAACCTTCAGGAAAAAATTAATTACACTCTCAGAACTTTACAAAAGCAAAATGTTATAAAGCATATCTATCAATTCTGTGGCTTTTAAGATTCACCGTTCCCCCTGTAACTTCAACGCACCATTTAAAACAATGATCACCCAGAAGATGATGAAAATGTCTGTATAGAATCTTACATTTCTTAAAGAATACTTTACGATTCAAAAGTAAAATGTAACAAAGGTTGAATGAAAGTCATAACTTCTGGTTGTAAGCTCATCAATGACTTCCATAAATACAGTGTGTTAGGGACTCTCCAAAGTAAAGATAGAACATTTGGCAGGGAGTTTTTATTAATAACTTGTTGACATTATTATTGTTTGAAGTCAAAGTTGTAAGCAATTTCGTTATTGTCATGTACTAAAATTGTCAAGGTAGTCCAACTTTTGATTGGAAAAGTGTCAGTATAGTTTTCTTAATAACACACAGAGATTGGTTAGACCCAGTGAAATAACATTCGTACTAGTACGTTTATAGACAGGTTTAGTGGATTAGTAAAATCAACAACGTGAGCTTTATAAAAGAGGAATTCACAAAAAACGAATGGATTAGTTAGTAAAAAATATTACAGGCCTTTTCGTTGGATCAAAACAGGTTCTATGCAACACTGTAGTAACCTCAAATAATCACGACGAACAATCCAGAGAGTCGAATTTTGCTTACACATGGAAGAAACTTTGCGTTCGTAAACGAGGAATCAATGTTTAGAGGATTTAAACCTGTTTTATTGATATAATATCATCCGAAATTCAGATTCAATTGACGTTAACAGTTAGTGTTACTGGTGATGGGCAATTTGAAAACGCGATCTGTACTGTATCTGACAATGAGTAACCTAACGCGTTAAAATTTTGAGGGTATCTAAAGAATTATGGCAGAAATTTGGGAAAAAACATTTACCCACTTTTTGCCATAATATTCCAGATACCCTCAAAATTATAACTCGGTCGGTTGCTTAGAAAAAACTTAAGAAAGCTTCCTGCATTTGCCATATTGCACAGTAGAAATATACCACATTATAATTGGAAAGTTTCAGTCATCGAATAATTTATAAGTTTTTTAGGGTGTTTGTAAAAATAATGCAACCAATTCAAGCATAAGTAATTTATAATTACTTAAATTTTTGAGAAGTCTAAATATCAAGAAAATTAAATTTTAGTGAATGTAAATAATGTTTTTAAGAAAATGTGCACATTGAAACGGGTTAATGATTCTTTTAGACCAAAGTGATATCTAAATAATTGACACAAAAACTTATTTTAAATTCTGAATGAATCTTTTTTAGATTATTAGGTTTTGAGCTCGATGCTTTTAGATTGTTAACATCGTCGATCGTTGTTTTTTCATATAGGCACGTTAATTTTCTAATCAAACCTCATTTCTGTATTCAATATTCTTGAAAAATTATAAATGTAATCAAATCACGTTGTCTCAACAAAAAATTAAGCACGTCTGAATTATGTTCAAGCTATTTTGAAAATTCATTGCATTCATCATGAATTAGCAGTTTTCAAGCTATCGTGTCCATAAACTATTGAAGTTTCTTCGTCCATTCTAGGCCATATAAAAAATGCAGATTAGGAATTTGACTCCTATTTCCCTGTAATGGCACAAAGTTTCCTTGTCAACAAAGCAATAAGATTTCTTTATGAAGTTTTGAACAACAATCCAAAGGCAAAAGAACCAGTTCCCGGACATAAACCAGTATTCTAAGTCCATGTAAAATTATAGGCTGTCCGACAATTGGTTTCTGTTCAAGAATTCATATGCTTCACTTTTATAACATTAGGACATTTTAAAGAGTGCTGACGTTTTCTTCAAAACCTTGTTCCTGGATTGTCCTGAACGCTAGCTATAATACATTAAGCAATAGATCTTTATCCACTCGAGAATGGAGCGATGAAATATAATCTATCCAAAACTCAGTCAAATCCTTTATCCCACTGGCACCAGATCACCATGTATAATCTGTTGGAAATTTTGTATTCTAGAAATCGTTCGGTGACTCAAAGTAGCTACAGTCTCAGGAATAGTCTGGTCGAGCCTGCTGCGCAAAATCGAAGGATATTAATTTTCGACACGCATTAACAAACGACACACAGTGCATATGCATACAACACAACAGTGAACCATATGCTTTCTTAGGAATAGCCAAACAATTCTGTTATTCTGCCTCTGTACTTTATATCCGTGGTAAAGCGTACGAGTATCTTGTTTGTAGTTGATAAGATTTTTTGGTGATAATAGTGTTGGAGAAAAAAATTGTTATTTGCAATTCAGGGTATATATATATAAATATATATTTATATATATATTCTTGTATGAGATAACGGAACCTCGTAATTGTTCGTCGTGAATAGAATATTACTTTAAAGAAATGTAGAACCGAATAAGCATAGGGTGTTATGCAGCATCGTTATCAATTTATAACGAATTCAATGACTTGCGCAAACTGATTCGCAAGATTGCTCGAATGGTTTATGTCTAAGTCACTAAAAATCAGTCTAGTCATTAAATTCTACGAAAACTTTTTTAATGTTAAGTCTTGATTAGAGATAATGATTAAGAGAGAGAGAGCGAGGGACATAAAGTTTTTGTTTTCCCAAAAAAAAATTGTGACATTAATCGAAAACCAAAACTTTTTATACTGTATCATAAATACGATTTAAATTCAGTACTATGTTTTTCCAGTAGTATTTATTGGCAGTTTTCGATTATCCATAGTTCTATTAAACATCTAGGGTAAACACTCTGTATCCAGACAGGAAACAGTAGCCTGCCTCTGCCTATACTTTGTATAAGTGGCAAGAGTACAAAAGATATACTTCACGCTTTCCACTCATATAAGGTTGACTACTGGTTCCTGGTTGACTACTGGGTTTTGTACTCTATGTTTTGTCTCGATAATTTCAATCGTGCCATAAAGACAAATTGCACCCAGAAGTTAAAAAAACAAAGTTATCAGTACAGCAATTGTAGAGAGAATGAAGCGTCGTCGCGAGTTTTCAACAAACTAATGATTATGTGTTCAGTATTGTTTTATTCGTGTATATAAACTTTGGCACTTTTTCGCGACGATTTGATTTTCCTTAGTGAATATAGATTCACACTAGTATTCGGAGCTACGATCAAGTCCCATATAAATTGTAAAGTAAACGCTTCCGAAATTGAGAAAGAAATATATACATGTGTATGTACGTATATATCGTAAGTTTTGTCATGCAAAATTCTAAATTATTTACGAATAACCAAAGATCTAAAACATGAAAGAAAAAAAATTGTAAATCCCGTGCCAAACTGTACGAGGAACAACGTGGACTCTTCCACGATGATTTAGCGAGTCATGGAAGTTTCAATCCCTGTTACAAACTCAGACGTCTTGAACGATTGCGGGGATGATTTTTATTTTTCAATACGAAATAGTATTACGAATGTAAATATATTCTATATCTCGAGTCATCGCAGGAAGGAGAAAAAATGGTATTCCATGTATTAATATTTAGAATAAATTAGGATTATAGAGTGTATATTGAAGGGGAAAAAGATTTCGAGATTAAAATTTTACTTGTGCCATTATTTCTTTGCCAAAGGCAGAAAACAAATGGATAAAAAAATTATAATAACGGTTTTTACTGTAATGCTGGTAAAAAGTGACAAATTAGTTGCAGCGATTTACTTATATGTATGTATTTGAAATTTATGTACCGAAAGTCTGTTTGCTACTTTTCAAAGCGAGTATGAAAAACGCAATTTCTATTATATTCGAAATTAATAAATGCATTTTGACTTGTAGTATAGTAAGAAGTTAGCTTGTCAGAGTGAAATGGACGTGGTGGTAAAAAATGTTATAAGATAGAAATTTCGAATCGTTGAAGCTTTCTAACATCGGGTTCAAAATATATCTCAAAGTATCGACAGGGAAAATTGTTCGTATGTACTTGTATCTGTATCTTTTCAATGATGGGTATGTCGTATGGACAATATACGATGCCCCTACATACAGTTTTCAACTTTAACGAGTCGTATTGAAAAGAAAAAGTTGAACTTTTAGCTCTTATAAGAAAAAACAAAATTCGTCTGAAAATATTTTTGAATACAAAATACGACCCAGTATACAAATTTATCGTCAAATTTATTAATCTTAACAAGAATAGAATGCAGCATATATATATATATGTATATAGATATATATATATATATATATATATACATATGTGCAATAATAAAGATGACCAAAACAGTATTAATTTTTATCATACACTAGTAACAAAAATAAATGGATCAGAATTATAAATCCTTCCCGCCGATTGTACACGATGAATGACTGAATCCTTGGCTGCAGCGTCGATAATTTATAGCGCATTCCACCTATAGCAAATCAAACGAAACTGTTGTAAGCAAAATCTTTATTTTGTGTAACAACGACAATCGTATTGTGTGTAACTTAAGGTTTTTTGAGATTTCAACGCAACTATAAAACAATGGACAACTTAATGTCGACCTAGTTCGTTCTTCGCATAGTTAAATGGTTCCAAGCCCCATCCAAGGCGACGTCGCTGTTCCAGAAATTTCACAAAAGGTCATCTATCGGTTAACTATCTGTACTAAAATCATGATTTTTGCTCTAGTTACTATTCGGTGGGTATCATTTTTCTTATTTAAAATTATTCGAATATAGTCCACAGGAACATTAGTAAAAGAAGGAAAAAGATTAATTATGATATAAATAAAATGAAATTGGTGCTTTCAATATTACAGAACTTGTTTTACGGAAGTAATACTGATTGTTGCGGAGACGATCAGTTAATTTCTCTAGCATATTCCTCGAGCTAGGGGAATATCTCGACCAATCATCGTAACAATATTTCCGCCAACGGTCATGAGACGAGACGCCCTATTAGAGCGGTTTCTGGCGTCATTTTGAAAATCACGACAATTCGTCCAATACAAATTCTCAATAAGATCGTCAAAGCGGTTGTTTGCTGTCGGGTCCGCCATATTGTACTAAGGTAGCGCGGGTCATCAGCGCGTGTATGGGCTTTTCGTGAAGCAATATTACAGTGAAAACAGCGCGTGTGTGAAAGTTTATTTATATTAATTTGCAAATGATGGATCCAGGCAAGTTAAAGGTAGTTGAGCTTCGTGCCGAATTGTCTAAGCGAGGCTTAGATGCTAAGGGCAATAAACCCGTTCTCGTCGAACGTCTGAGAAAGGCGTTGGAGAAAGATATTGACGACGGTGAGTTTGGCTTGTTTCATCAACAAAACACTTTTCTTCCGATTCTCGTGTGAAATGTTGCGAGAAGATGTGAGTTTAGAGTGACTTACTTCGAGTCTTCATACGCACGATTACTACGATTTCGATTAGATAACGGCAATAAATCGGAAAGTTGTGAAAAAAAATACGATAACGCAGCTCGTATCGTGCAATTTTTCTACTCGAGTCGACGATTTGTTTTGGATTCTTTAATTTGTATCGTAGTATGTCGAAATTCTGTTGCACTTGTCAACTAGATGCCACTGAATACCACTCGGCTATTCCTTGAAATGCAAGTAAAACTTCTTGCAAAACACCAACACTCGTTTGTTTAGGTGTA
>JAPYZU010000605.1:0-25095 GCA_030523005.1 Tryphoninae sp. B BG-2022a
ATATTTAAGAATTCAACAACTATGCAGCAAGATGAATAATGCTGAGCCGTGTTCTGAGATGTACATACCACGTTCCATATAGTTAGGATTGAGCATGGTGATAAATGCAACATAGCCTCTAAAATTGGCAATATCTGAATAATAAATAGCGAAGTGTTGAATATGAACAATGCATGTGTCATTTGTTTATTAAACTTTGAACAAATCTCATTTATATTAAAAAGTTAACGCTTTAATAACTGTATAGTTCTTTTAAATACAAGAAGATTTTTTACAGAATATTGTGTAATAGAATAAGTAAATATTCTTTTTTGTTGTTTTTCTAGGAGCTCCCAACACGAGCCCTGAAGATGAGCCAACTCAACCCAATACTCACAATGAAAATGTAGGCGAAGCAGCGTATAAAGATGTGAGAGAAAAAACACCAGAGCCGACAAATAAAACATCAGGAAGAACATCAAGAAGTTCGTCAGCAACAACACCCACAAAAGTACCTTCAACAAGAAGCAGTCCAAAGATAATGCTGACACCGCTTTCAGAGAAACAAGTGGTCCCAGCCAAATCTCCTACAGCAGAGAAAAAAGAAAAAATTAGTGAAGGAGATGAAACGTTAGGCAAAGAGATTAAGGTAGTACAGGAGCAAGATGGAGCCGAGGCTACCAATATCTCGATTACGGAGTCAGAAACCACAAAAGAAATTGTGGACAGTGACACGCTTACCTCAGAAGTCACGGAAGAGGTAATGGAAAAAGTTCAACCAGAAAGTACAGAACAGGTTCAAGAAATAGAGGAAAAAGTCACTTCCAGTGATCTAGCAGAAGGTGTATGCACAGGCCTTGAACAATTTCCTCATACTGCGTCTGAGGAAAGTTCTGAAGCTGTTGCTGATGACAATTCCAAACCCATTGTTGAAGAGAGTTCCGATGTTGTTTCCGAACAAGCCGAAAATACGAGCGAGGCTGTGGTTGAGTGCAATGACGATCAAGAGATGGTTAAACAAGAAGTTGCCTCAGAATTAAAATCCGATGCTCAAGCGTCTGATGAAGCTATGGATGAAATCGAAGCTACTGAAGATAACGACTATTCATCGGAAGTGGTAGACACAGCACCAAAGGTCGAAAGTGAGCAGATCGACGTGAAAACAGATAAAGATGACACTGCTCAGACAATTTCCCGTGTTGACGAGGCAATGGAAACAGAAGATGATGTTTCCATAAAGAAAGATATTGATGAAAAGCTAAATATCGACCCTGCTTTACAACCGGTTGAACAAGTAATATTTATTTCCAATATTCAATATTTATCAATATCAACAACTTAATTCAGTTATTTGCATGCTCATTCATTTGATTGAAAAAAGCTCATTATGGTATATTTATAACCTCTAGTATTTAATAGAGTACGGTCATTTTTCTTCTTGTTTCCATTAGCAGGGTGTTGAGATAAAGGATATCAAAGAGGATGTCGAAGAGGACTCTGAGCGGGATTCAAAAGATCGTGACAGAAAGGATCGGAAACGGAAGAGATCGTTGAGTCCACAGGATGAGAAACAAAAAACACCACCTCCGAGTGATGACGAGCCCGATCTAAAAGAGGATGAAGTTGTGTTATCGTGGTGTACGTGATATTTCTGTCTTTCAATTTTTTTCACTATCGCATTTCCGTCAAAATATAAATTCCTTCAGTCAAAGGATTACTTTATACAAAAATCTCAATACACCTGTAAAACTAATGAAAAATCTTTCTTTTCTTTGCAGATGATTCCGACTTAAATCTTGTGATCAACAAAGAAAGTTTTGTGTCAGCAACAGCAATGCATAATGAGGGTTTTGGTTATGTATGGGCCGGTGCCCGAGCGTCTTATGGTTTTACAGAGGGAAAAGTGTATTTCGAAGCCAAGATAACAGAATACTGTGATGTAAATTTGCCAGATGAGGAGTCGCCTCATGTTCTTCGCGTTGGTTGGTCTATACAAGGCACATCGATGCAATTGGGTGAAGAGCCATTTACCTACGGATTTGATGGAATTGGCAAAATATCAACGGGTAATCAATTCTCTGATTATGGCACCACATTCGGCAAGGACGATGTTGTCGGATGTTACCTCGATCTCACCGATGATACGAACGTCACAATATCGTACACAATAATCGGCAAGGACATGGGCACTGCATTCACAGTACCGAAAACCGACCTCGAGGGAAAACCACTCTATCCCCACATATTGACGAAAAATTGCACCGTCGTTTGTAACTTTGGTCAAGAAGAGCCTTGGAGCAAAGACATCCTCGACGGATTCGCCCCCGTTGGCACGATAAATTTGGAATCCCGGGTTCACGGTCCTCGTCGACCGGAGAAAAAGGAGGATTGTGAGATGATCGTGATGTGCGGCTTACCAGCTGCTGGTAAGACCACTTGGGCGATAAAATACTCTGAGAATCATCCAGAAAAAATGTACAACATCCTTGGAACCAATCATCTAATTGAAAAAATGAAGGTGATAGGTTTGCCGCGAAAACGAAATTATCGCGGTCGATGGGATACGTTGATAGAAAAATGTGGAAAATGTGTGAAAAAGCTGTTGGAATTAGCGTCGTCGAGAAGACGGAATTACATACTTGATCAGACCAATGTATCCCCGTCAGATCGCCGACACAAAATGAGGAATTTCCATGGTTATCAATGCCGTGCTATTGTCGTAGTACCGAGCGAGGAAGAATATAAGTCGCGGATGGCGAATCGAACAGCTAACGAGAGCGAGGTAGTCCCTGAACACGAGTTCTTAGACATGAAAGCAAAGTTCAGTCCACCGACGACTGGTAGCATTTTCGATGTTATCGAATGGGTGGAATTACCGGCGGAAGAGGGGAAAAAACTCATTGAAAAGTACAATAAAGAAGGCAGAGATGCAGGCTATGGCAGTGTACAAGCAAACAAACGACCACGTTTCGACAGAACTGACAATCATAGAGACAATCGCGACAGTCGACAGAACAGTCGCGACAGCAGAGACAGCAGAGATCATCGAGATCGAAGAAATAATTGTAAGTATTCAAATGGGTTTCCTACTCTATTATTACTGCAAAAATATAAATATTGGTTTATCAGTTTTGTGAATGAAACCCCGGTGGGCTAAAAGTTTTATCACTTGAACAAGCTTAGAAACCGATCAAATATTGAAGATTAAGGAAGGCTTATTTTTATAATTCAATGTTATTGTACTTAGATCCCGACAGAAACCGCACTTCCACGTGGCGTGGTGGAAACAACAGCGGTGGCTGGAGGGACAGACAGCAAAGGCCCACTGGAGGTCACGTAAGACACGGTGGCAGCAGCAGCAGCAGTGGAGGCGGTTACGGAGGTGCATCGAGTGGTGGTTGGCGTGGCCGCGGGACTTCTAGTGGTCCACCATCATCGTACAGACCTAGTAACGATAGACGATCCATCACCGGGCATGACAGGAGATCGTCGTCCGGTAGTGATCGAAATCGTTCTACGTCTTCGCGACAAGGTGGCTGGGGTCCAATGAGGTATAACATTTATATTTGCAGTAACAATTTAATTGAAATTAAAGTAGAAAATAAAGAAACTCGTTCTTAATTTTTTTGATGCTATCAATATTCCAGTCAAAATTTATTTTTCAAAATATGTGTTTACTTTTTTTGAGAATCCAATGAATATCTAATATATAGACAATTGTTTTGACACTTTCAGCAGTTATCAGAATTCACAACAGTCGAGCGGTAACTGGGGTGGAGGAAGTCAAAGTGGCAACTGGCCGAGCGGTCAATCGCAACAGCAAGGTACCTGGGGAAGTCAACAAGGTGGTTGGGGCCAGCAGCAACAGCAACAACAACAGCAACAACAATGGGGCAACTGGAAGGGTTACGGGCAGGGAAACTACAACCAGGGAAATTATAACCAATCGGGATATGGAAATGGCAATTGGGGCAGTTGGAATCAACAGTATTACAATCAGTATTGGGGCCAGCAACAGTCAACCGGTCAGACATCAGCAGGTGGTAGCCAAGCTGTAAGCAAACAATAATCCACCCTCCTCCCCCCAGTAAATATCGCGAGAGTGGAACAGAAAGTAAGGTATAAAATGCCAATTTAATCTTTCCCTATCGTCATGATGTGTTCCTTTTAATTTTGTATAAAGTTGTCGTATTAAACCTACACCATTGAGTAGAGCCCAATAGAGTAGTCGTGGGTTATTTTGCAAGTATAGTTTAATCCCTAATTAAATAAAATTGCCATCGTATAAAAACAGAATTAGAAGAGATAGATCGTTTCCTTTATCCACGTATCATCCATTCTGTGTCGCATCGACAATTGTAAACCAAACATGATATCCGGGGACATCTGATTTTCTTAAATTGGTTTATAATCATAATGAGCCATAATTTTGTTTATTCTAAGATCTCGATAATTGCAATGAGAAATTCATATTGAGTGCGTTTTATCATCAACGACAACATCTTATTGCATCACAGCATATTGGTTTTGTCATACCTAACTTTCTGACACTCTTTTCGGTTTATCGTTGGGGATAAAAACGGTTTCCACTTTTGTCAGTATTCTAAAGTGAATATAGAGTGAGCGTTTTTACGATATCAATTGATCGTAAGCCGGGCACTAAAATCTTCATTATTTGACCAAACAAGCACACATTTGTCCAAAACAAAAACATACGTCCTCTAGGATTTGACAACGATTTACAAATGTTATCATTTTGTTTCTTTTTCAGGGAAATACAAGTAGCGCTGCAACGGGAAATTCAGCAACTAGCGCAGGCTCGACGTACAGCAGTTATTCGCCAGGTTGGCAAAGTTACACACAATCTTATGGCTATTCCGCTGAAAGTTCTAACACAAATGCCCAGCAACAAAAGTAGAAGTAATGAATATTTTTCCGTGACAAAAATCGAAAAGGGGAAGATTGAGAGAATGAGAGAGAATGCGAGAGCGAGAGAGTGAGAATAAAAAGATAAATAATCACAGACATCCGATACATTATCACAATCACTCACCATCCAAAACACATATGTTCCGGATACTGCTATTCGTGGTTTCTCGTTGTCTTTTGTTCTCCGAAAGGTTTATTTTTGAATTATCTACAGAACCTAAATAACCGGACGGATATCCGGGAGAGCGATGAAGCAAAAAAAAACTTAATATATCATGCATCGAGTCTCGGAATTATAAACGAAAATCGAGTCTTTCGTCTATGATGCTATCGATTGGATTCGACACGTCCAAAAAGCGGAGAAGAGAAAGTAAAAGGAAAGGCAGTGAAACATGGGCTGTAGTTAAGTCACATTTTATAAGCAAACCTCTATAGTGATCGAATATTAATAAATAATGGGTCTATTTATCCTACGGGCATCGAATAGAAAAATACGAAAATAAAAGCAAAAAAAATTAATAAAACTTGAAAACATAAAAATAAAACGAAATCTTAAATAAAATATAATGTAGATTGAAATTTTGAAATGTCATTGCCTTTGTGTTGGGGTCAACGCTATTCCTAACATCCGAAAAATTTCATGACAAGTTGTGTAAATATGTACAGATTTCCCAGGATGAAATAATTGTGGAAAAAGAAAATATCATTAATGTTGATCTGTACCGAAGCTTACAAAGAAAGAATCGTATCCCTTTTCTTATCGAGATATGCGACAGTTCGACGATGTCATTTCTATTAATCCTCATTGTATATGAGTTTCATCTCGGTGAATTGTTTTTAACAATCTCCCGAGGAAGCAATGAAATCTCGTAATGGAATTTCAATAATTCCCTAGTTGAGGATGTTGACTGACATGTGTGTCAATAATAAATAGGAAATGATCGAACTGACAACGAGAGAATCCTCTTACAAAAGATAACAGAAAAACAATTCCTGTAAAAGTACCGACGCGCAATTGAACAATTCATTTGCGATTATCAAGTTTTATTGACTTATACCCAAATCTACGTATACGTAGATTAAATGAAAAGAAAGGAAAACAATATTATTAAAAAAAAAAAAGGAAAAAAAAGGGAAGCCACTGCAATTGCGATATATTTTTCCCAATCACTTGCATAAAATGTTTTGTAGCTAAATAACTTTCGGCATAATCGAATGATCCTTTTTGTTCTGCCACATTCCTCTTTTACATAGAGAGGATCGACTGGACAGATACGCGCATGTATAGAGACGATCAAATATACCGAGTAGAAATGACGGGCAAAATGTATGAATTTCGTCATTTTCAAAATTCGTATTTATCGTGAAAGTCCATAGATTTTGCAAAAAGACTATGTTGAATATACAATAAATATATTAAAGATTGGTCGAGGGTTCTCTTTGCTACTTTTTCATTCTCTTTTACACAGGCGTATTTGTAATTTTGGTTCATCCCTCGTTTAATATTCAGGCATTGTTACCTGCACTCTATTTTATGTGTCACGTCAAGCGAATTTTCAAGAGGGCGATAGTAAGCGAGAACATTGGTCGTTTCGACATGGCGATAGAATTTTGCGTTAGTTCTTAATGTCATTATTTTAGTAGAAATACACGCAAACGGGGATGTATCACATATACATATATACACACACATATATGTATGTATGAATTCGTAGTTCATAATTCATATATATATATATATATGAATTATGAACTATGAATTCATATACACGCAACAGAATGAATTGTCTACTTTGGCAGAAAAAAATGATGTGAATTTTGCGTGAGCAAAAAAATAAACGTATAATTTCGTAACGTAACTTAAACTCCGATCGTTTGTATATTTGTCAAGTATGAAAACAAATTTATGGCGTGTCCCGTAGCCTAAAGTTGTATGTTGAGTAAGTATGTTAGTGGTGTGAAATCGCATATGAGAGAAAAGATTCAACGGTATCTATAGAATGTGGTTGGAAGATATAGAAAAAAAAGCGAGTCAAAAGAAAGGAAGGTCGGAAAAATTTTCAATACCGATCATTATTTGATCAACTCGCGAGCGGATCGATATTCTCGTTGTACTATTAATTCTATTCTCATCTCTCTGGCGTAAACAAAACACACATATATACATTGTACAGGGGTGCGAGATTTGAAGATCGTAAATAAGTTCCAATACATAGACTTTGAAGAAAAAAAAATGAAAGGAAGAATGGTAATTTAACCGCTATAGAAGTGAAATAAATAGATGCGTTAAGCTGCGATAAATACGACATATTTTTTAAGAAAGAGAATCGTAACATGTATTCAATTTAAACGTAGCAT
This sequence comes from Tryphoninae sp. B BG-2022a, assembly GCA_030523005.1. NCBI lineage: Eukaryota > Metazoa > Arthropoda > Insecta > Hymenoptera > Ichneumonidae > Tryphoninae sp. B BG-2022a. The sequence continues at coordinate 7,267 of JAPYZU010000605.1, forward strand.
ACGCAAATACAGATACACACAACACACACTTACACATACACTAATTAGTGTAGGAATAAGGCGTTTAGACGAGTCTTAACATATTGGGGAGTTTATCAGTTGCAGAAAGTCAAAGACCGTATTTCGTGCGGTCGATCTTCATACAACCTCGAGAAATGAGTGCATTCAATATATATTCTATAAATTCATTTGTTGATAAAAAAAATGTACAAACCTATTCATAAAAATAAAATTGTCTTGTATGATACGTGATTTTAGTTTCTTGACATTTATGATGATAGCGAAGCATCTGTGTATTACGATATTGATAGTTTTGATATTTGATTGTCTTTACTGGAATATTTAAGACAGTAGCAGTGCCAGAAATCTCTATGCAGGAAAATGTAAGCCCTAAATATCGTACTATGTCGTTTCTTTTGTAATATTAAACTGAAAACGAACGGCCAATATTGCCAAGATTAGCATACGTATGCTAATCTCGACTTTGTGATTATGTAAATATTACAATACACTATCATTTTTATTTATGCCTCTATATAATTTTTCAAAATCACATAGGATGTATATTTATTATTCTAAATATCAAAGCGATGGACTATAAGTAACATCAGATGATTGATTTGCAGATGAGATGAGATTCATTTGACTTTTGGCTAAGAACAAATGGAACGGATAATACATTATTACATGTTTACTTGCTGCCATTTGAAGAAATAATTGAACCATTGAAACTATTCTTCCGGCATGCATAGGTAGTCCTGGAATTATTTTTGTATCCGCAAGATATTACTTGTAGCAAAGAGCGCAGTCTTACTGTAATAATAATAGCATGTGTATGCTGGTACGTTTTGTGTCCAACTTCTGTGGTAAACGATTTTCTTTCTATTTTTATTAGTTCCCTCCAAAAAAGAATTAAGAGGCTTTGTAACAGCTCAATCTACGTCAGCATGATCGCATATCTTCCAAAATGATAGCAGTTGTTTTTTTCATTATTTGCAGTCTTCTTCTTCGTTGCACTTTTTTTAGAGATTCCTAGTTGAAGCACATGGTTTATGCATCGTGGTCTCGACCCTCAAAAATGCAAATATCGTCATTGTATTTTTTCTTTAAATATATTTTTCTACGTCTTCCTGAAGACTATTGGTTTTTTGCAGACTTCAAAAACATTTGGCTGAAATGAGGAAACGATTGTCGAAATTTAGGCCTATTTTCAGAGCAAAGACAAATCGTTTTACAAAAAAGGCATCGAAACATTAGAGGAGCTATAGCCTCTTGAAGGAGATTATGTTGATGAATCAAGTCGAATTACTATACAAAATTTGATGTTTGTTAGACCGGAAGCTTATTGATGGATATGTTATATCTTGAAAAATATCTGTAGAGAAAGCAATTTTTAATAATAATTATAGGAAACGTGATTTCCTACAGGAAAGGCCCCCATCATTTGTATAGTATCATGCACTGTTTATGATATATTTACAAAAATGCGTTTTTCAAGATGGAGGTTATCGCCGCCCCTCGAGACGCAAATCAATGACTAGAACTTTTGGTTTTGCAAAAGTCTATGTTTCCTGAACTAATTATCGTCGATTGAAAATCGCTAAGTTTTGCGTTCTGCATCATTTTACAAAGGGTGTGTTAGATTTACGGTACCTAGTTCGAAACACATATCTCGCAGTTTTGTCTCACCATGAGTTTCAGCATGAAACTGTTCGAATGAGAGCTGAATATGAAGATCAGTAATGTTCAAGTATGAATTGAGACTTCGAAAGTTGAAGCAGAGAACATAGATGTATGTAGTTAACACGGGCCCTGTTGTTCCATGTACATCTATGTTCTCTGGTCATATTTCGCCAGGCTTCATATCCCGCTCACTTCATTTCATCACCAACGGCACACTTCACAGTTAGCTCTCAGCGACAAGAGCGCTCATCATGGCTCAATTTGAACTAACATCTTTCCTCACTTTTTCGGTCATGTTTGGGACGTTTCGCCATAAGCGTTCGCACTCCTGATTTCTAGTCTCCCTGGTGGCAGATAAGCCGGAAGCCGCCATGTTGAGATTAAATGGATAGAAAAGCATATGTAAATACTAAAGATCATTTATGTACTTTCTACTATGATTCTGTAACTCGTTATGCAGTTTTGGCATCGTTATCGGCGTATTTTTACACGAAAAGTGTTGCATACTCACACAGAGACCAATTATGCCGATATTGTGGCATAATAAGTTATAGAATCGCACGGGTGATAAATAAATTTTTAACAGATTGAAAAGGATATAAATAAATAATCACGGATCATTTTGTATAGAAGTCGATTTATTGAAAAACATATTTTTACATTAATAAGTGTAAAAGTACAACGGCAGATTTTGTAAAAAATTTGATTGATATACCATAAAGCAACATACTAACGTAAGTCTATATATATGGAAATCGCGGAAGTTGGTCTCAATATGGCAGAGCAAATCAGCGAAGAGCTCCTACATCGGCCACACTCTACTTAGACCACGGTCTTACATACAGGTCTTGCAACTCCCGGGAGTGGGAGAAGTCGATGGGCTAAAGTGACTCGCATATTGAAGCAGAAAAATCGAGTTCTCTCTATCGCCACCTGCAGCGCTGCTATCGAGTGTCGACATGACATACAACATTTGGCCACATGCGACATTCGATTGCAGTGTCGCATATGGCCAAACCGTGAATTTCCAAAAACTGCTTCAACAAGCGAGTCAGCCCCACACCTGGGAGTTGACAGACCTGCGTGTAAGATTGTGACCTCTACACAGTGGGTACTATCTATTGGTATAAAGTAACATATTCTTCTCGGCATGTAGTTACGTTAGCGGAGACAACTTCATGTCGGTTTCATCAAAAATGTGTGTAGTTCGTCGTCTGACCATCAAGATGTCGGTTCGAAGGGTCAAGGCTTGAGGCATCAGCTTTTACTCGAGCGTTGCGGATCTCTCTACTCATAGATATTCGAAGCAGATGCTTCGAATAGTGTTAGTCGTGTTTCGTGTGTCGTGTTAGTGCTGAGTACGCGGTTGCGTGATAGAGGGCATTGCTGAGCTAACGGGTTATCCTGTATGATAAGTTTTTTTCATGTTCCGTATCTGAGAAAGCAGTACGCAACTGTGCGCGCACATAAACGCACATTTCGGAAAATGGCTTCGTACCTACGGTAAGTGAAAAGTTTATAAAAATACGAATGCCTTGACGCAATATCACGATGAGATTTTTTTTTATTTAATGTGCATAATTTAGATGACGTGTCGTGAGTTTGATGCGAGGAATGACCGATTTATACCGAATAATACCAGAATTTGGCGGTTCAGATTACGCATGTGGCTATTATCGTTTGATTGCTCTGTCGCTTTGTGTCAGGGTCTGAATGATGTGTGACGTGTCCCTCCCGGCTTCCAATCGAATTGCCCTCTCGAAGTTTTATCTATTTTCATTAAATATATCTCATCACTTGAAGATGTTTCCGGTTAAAAACCGTCATGGTGCATCAAATTTGTATGCTTCATTTTTATTTTCAGATCAGGGGTTTTGCTGTTGTGTTTCATACTGTCTGCAAATGCGGTGAGCCGAGAGAACTTCAAAACATGTCAACAGAGTAGTTTTTGCCGGTAAACGCACATGTTTTGTTATAATCAAAAAATATGAAAGAGAATTATTAAATTGAGTGAAATATTGTTGCAGTCGTTGCCGCGAAGTGGAACCAGGAAGAACGCCTTATGCTTTGTCAATTGACAGTGTAGTAGCGAATGGATCAACTTTGTACGCTGATCTTATCAACGAGGACACTGGAGTTTCCTATGTTCTTCAGTTGACCGCTATCAAAGGAAACACTTTTAGGCTTCATGTAAATGAGAAAAACCCTCAACCTCCTAGATACGAAGTAGAAAATGCTCTGAAGGGGCCACCTCAAACATCCAAGTTGGATTTTGTCGAAAAAACAGCTGATCACGTTACAGTGACTAATGGAAACGGAAAGGCCATATTATATGCTTCTCCCTTTAAGATCAACTTTTATTTCGATGATCAGCTTGTTATATCGACTAATGCCCGAGGTCTCATGCGATTCGAACATCGGAGACAGAAGAGCGAACGGTAATTTTCTCTATTTTAAGAAATTGAAACTTAAGCATTATCGTGCACAAGAAAAAGAGATATAAATTAAAACTTACTTATCTAGTCTGATATATTAGAGTTTGCAAATGCTTAAGTCAAATATTGTTTTTTTTTATATTCATCACATTTAAATCTGTTGGTTATTAATGCAAAAAAATGTCCAATGGCAGAACGTCCAAATAATGAATTTGAATACAAATTGTCACTAGTAACGAAAAATGATTGCTTTTATAAAGTGCAGATTTATAGAAAAATGATTTATTGACGATTGTAGAAAAGTCAATGATACACTAGAGGAACAGGTCGTTCATTCGGTAACATCTCCATATCCCGGCGATCGAGCCGAAAACGATCCCGGTGCATGGGAAGAGAACTTCAAATCTCATCACGACTCTAAACTGCGTGGACCCGAAGCCATCGCCCTCGACTTCAGTTTTCCAGGTGCCGAACATGCCTATGGCATACCCCAACACGCGGATTCTTTTGCTCTACGATCCACCAAGCAGATCGATCCTTACAGATTGTACAATTTGGACGTGTTTGAGTACGAGATTAATGAACGTATGGCTGTTTATGGAGCGATACCAGTTCTATATGCTCATGGGTAAGATATTTTGTGGCTTAATCTATCGCATGTACACATTATTGATGTAATCCACTTTTATTGCAAGAGAAAAATTCATACTTTTTCCAAAGTTGGCACAATACTTAAAAATAACCTGGATGCGATAGAATTGCTTCTATGATGAAAAATTGAATTGAAAAGGATGAAATAACATACGAGAAAAAAAAAAATAACAAAGATTATGTATGTCCATTGATAGGAAGGAAAGGACGTCTGGTATATTTTGGCACAATGCGGCGGAAACTTGGATTGACATATTGTCGAGTACCGACAATAATGTCGTAGAGAGTTTGGTTAATCTTGTATCTCGTTCGACAAAGACGCCACAGGTCGATGCTCACTTTATGTCCGAATGTGGTGTTCTTGATGTATTTTTCCTTCTTGGACCGACACCGTTAGACACCTTTAGACAGTATACCGATCTTACTGGCACTGCAAATTTACCGCAGGTACGGATTTTCAACGATAATCGTTTATTTTTTGATGAAGCCTGTTGTTCACTTTATAGAAACTATAAATTCTTTTTTAGTGCTTTTTTAAACATTTTTAAAGCATCGTATGTTTCCTTGCATAGATGTTTTCACTAGGATACCATCAGTCACGTTGGAACTACAATGATCAGGAAGACGTTGCAACGATAGCAGATAGCTTTGATGTTTACGACATGCCTATGGACGTTATGTGGCTGGATATCGAATACACAGACAGCAAGAAATACTTCACATGGGATACGCGTAAATTCCCCAATCCCCTGGAAATGGTTCAAAATTTAACTGCGAAAGGTCGAAAATTGGTCCTGATAATAGATCCTCACATAAAACGAGACACGAACTATTTCTTGCATAACGATGCAACGAGTCTTGGTTATTACGTAAAAACGAATGATGGCAAAGATTACGAGGGATGGTGCTGGCCAGGTTCATCATCGTATCTCGATTTCTTCAATCCAGCAGTGCGTGACTATTATGCGTCGTTGTACGCTCTAGATAAATTTCATGGGACGACGAACGATGTTTACATCTGGAACGACATGAACGAGCCGAGCGTGTTCAACGGTCCTGAGATCACGATGCCAAAAGATGTTGTGCATTACGGTGGTTGGGAACATCGCGACGTTCACAACATAAACGGTCTCTACTATACCATGGCGACTTACGACGCTCTGTACAAACGATCGGGTGGTTCACTCAGACCCTTCATACTTACGCGCTCATTCTTTGCGGGATCTCAACGATACACCGCAATGTGGACAGGTGACAATATGGGAGAATGGGAACATCTACGCATAAGTTATCCGATGTGCCTATCTCTCGCCATATCAGGTATGTCGTTTTGTGGCGCGGATGTCGGTGGGTTCTTCAAAAATCCGGATGCCGAACTCTTCATAAGATGGAATCAAGCGGGTGCTTGGCTGTCGTTCTTCCGTCAGCATTCGCACATCGAAGCAAAGAGACGCGAACCTTGGACCTTCAATGACGAGACTACGGCAATTGTTCGAGATGCATTGCGAATGCGTTATTCGTACTTGCCACTCTGGTACACTATCTTCAGGGAACACGAGTTCACCGGTAATCCAGTTATCAGACCTCTCTGGGCTCATTATCCGACCGAATCTGCGGCATTTGTGATAGACGATCAACTGCTCCTTGGTGATTCGATCCTCGTTCGTCCAGTTCTCGAGCCATCCGTATCAGAAGTTAAAGTTTATTTTCCGGGTGAGGGAAAAATTACGTGGTACGATGTCGACACGATGCAACCGCATAAACAGGGTGGTGTTGTCTCCATTCCCGTCACACTTCACAAGATACCGGTATATCAACGAGGCGGTTCGATAGTTGCAAGAAAAATGCGTATACGTCGCAGCACTGTCGCCATGAAAACCGATCCGTACACCCTCGTTGTCATTGCTGACAAAGACGGTAAAGCGAACGGAACTCTCTACATCGACGATGAGGTCAGCTTTGAGTATCGTCATGGCAAATATCTTTATTTGCAATTGTCTTTCGATGGCCAAAAATTAAGATCGAAATTCATCGACAAACTTGCTGCGTACGAGACGAAGAGCTGGCTCGAGAGAGTGGACATTGCTAATCCACCGCAAGGCGTCAAATCGGCCAATCTCATTTCTCGAAGTATGTTTTTGTTTATTCTGTAATCAAACGCATGTTAGAATAATGCTTCACAACACCAAAATGAAAGTGTGTTGTGTCAATTATTATCTTAGCAATTACTGCTGATTTGTTTTCATTTTGGTATTTTAATTTTGATATTTTACAGGTCTGGGAAAAGTCGCTCTTGAAGCCAAGTACAATCCTAACAACAACGTCCTTACCCTCCGAAAACCGGGTGTCAACATGGGCGAAGAGTGGACTATCGAGTTGGCTCATTAGATAATATGTCTTGTTCTTTGTCATTAAACAGAACACAAAAGATTAATTATGGTAGCTGGCACAGGCAGGTTGTTGCAAACAGGCCATCTCTGTCAACTACTACTATTCCTACTACTGTAACTCCTTAAATACTATTATCTTAGAAGTCTGCAATCAAAGACTCGAAGAAAACAGCATGAAACAATATTCTCATGTTGATGCAAAGTTATACGGAGTTGTCGAGTTTGTATGGCAAAAGAAATAAGTGACACGTTACTCGTAAGCATCGTTTGATAATTTGTAAGTCTGTATACAATTACATATTGAACATGTAATGAGATTTAAAAAGTCGTTTATCAATGTGTTACCTAATAAGTGCGAATAGAGAGAAAAAGAGAAGAAATTGGCGATAAATAACTCAGATGCATTCCTATTTTTCATTGCTTTTCTTTTTGTTTTACACAGCCATTGGTAGAACGAGACTTAATAAACTTTTTACAATCAAGGGAATAGTTAATGTTATTCTCGTGATGGTTGGTGGTTCACTCCTCGTGAATGTAAAATTGTGTTTTGTTGAGCTATATACACATATGATGTATGGATACCGTTCAGGCACGCTCGGTTGGTGCTTGTTTGTGCGCCAAGTATAAAAAAACAATCGACGAAAGTGCCGACACTAAAAATATAACGTCGAACCATCGATGATAAAAATTAAATTGTAAATCACCCAAGACTTGAGTTATTATTATACGATATTCGGCAGGCATGTTCATTCTCATTAACAGTACTGACGATACAAAGTACATTCCCTGAAAAAGTAAAACGACGTATCCTCGGATTAAATATTGTCATGACGATTTAACCGATATAAAACACAAAGAGAAAGTTACTGCTTTGCTACATACCATTATTTGCGCCAGTATAAGAACGATAATGTTCGATGATTTACTGCTGGATATCGCGTAAAAAAACTGGAAAGAAATAGAGATGTATTAACAGTGAGTAAGTATGTCATTGAGCAAAACTTTCTTGTATAAAAAAACGAAATCTTTCTAGACAATATGATATTTTCGAATTTGATCTATGGATTATTTATTTTATTATAATAGCTCAGAAAAAGGCTTAGTACCTTAGCATTTCTGATTAAGGACTATATATGTTAAACAAGATATAGACTCAGCATTTAAACATAATTCAAATATGTAATGGCCAGGCTATCATTCGACTTTGATTTTTGGGTTTTTTCATAGACAATCCTTGGCTATGGAAAATTTTTTCGGGATTGTAAATATAATATAGCTGAATATTTAGCTCACTTATGATTAATCATGGTGCTGTTATCGCGTACAAAATTCTGAGAATGTTTCAAAATCGTTCCCAAGTTGTTTCTGTCAAACTATCATGTTTTATCATAGAAAAATTTTGTAAGTGAGAAGGAATAATGTGAAAGTAATATACAAGTTTCGATAATTCTCTTTTCTTTTTTCGAAAATCTTACATTTTTTAAAAACATCTGAAGAAGTGCCATAGTACATCAATGTTTGAACTGTTGCTTCAAAAGTTTTTACATGAACAAATTTATATCAGAAGACATTAGACATTTACTAATGTTAACGTAGTTCGTACGTTTATACAGAAATCTTACCTTCGTTAGAGTCAGTAACAGTCCACGGATCGAGGTAACGACAATACAGCCCACCAGGAAGAACGAAATGTGTTGAGACCAAAAGGTTACATCGATATTGAAACCGATCCAGTGAACCGCTATCTCTATACCACGCGTTACAGGATCTTTTTTTCCGACACGATCAAACACAATATTAATCGTCGACTGCAATAGAAGTAGATATATTTTTTTAAACAATTTAAAAACTAAGCGCATGATAGATTATGTGTGGTTTGCTAATTTTCAACTTACGATGAATATTTTCCACATGCAGTAGATTGAGAAAAAATAGCCAAGAAAGTTGAAATATTTTCCTTGCCAGGTCGCAGCCCATTCCAAGCGCTCTCTCGCGTTCTGGATATCGTGAGCCTCGAGAAAGAGTTGCCGTGATAATTCCTCAAGACCAGAGATCTCCTGCCTCAGTTGCTTCACGTCTGGAGATTTATTAATTATCGTTACTTAAGTAAATCCGTGAGCAATCAATGATATTTTAATTAATGTTATAATTGTATTTTACAACGATATTTCAAATTTGATTTGAAACCGCAGCTTGGAATAACCGAGGTAGTATTTTTGATAATTACTCTCTTGATTTCGTTGACTGCCACCAAGTTGCGACCACATGCCCCAAAGACGCGATTTCGTTTCAGTTTGAGAAACAACTTCGCCTTTCTTAGCAAGTGCGATTCTCTTCTTTTTTGCTACTATCATATCCATCGTTTGCAATAGCCGTCTCTCGATGGACTGAACATCCGAGTATGAAACGGGACGCATAAAATAGGCCATTGATGAATATGGGTAATTGACTGCACCAAAACCCGACAAAAGTGCCATTACGGTTACACCGATAACACCAATCCGACTGATACCCTGTTCTATCGATAGTACGCCCTTCTTTGGGCTCAATATTGGAAAGGGATCACCCACTTTCCAAAATAAATAAAGATAAAAGAGGTACACTAATAGCGTCAGTGGTCGTATGAGATTCAGTCTGACTGTAAATGAGAAAAAAAGATTCTGTATTTCATACATTCTTCAAAAATAAATAATCGTAAAGAAGTTATGATTTTACTCACCAAATCTGACGTTGCTTATGATAAAATATGCTATATAAAATGGTATCAAAACGATAACCATGAAGAGCAGCATATACAGACCAACATTCCAATGAAAGTATCTGGAACTGGTAAAAAATATATGTATATAATTGATTTGGCAAAATTTACTACTATTCTATCATTTAATCCTTTAAATTGGATTTTTTAGACGATAAATTTACAGATACACTCTATGACAATACAAAATTATGTATAAACTTCAATTTCTATCACCATTAAATTTGATAGAAGTGTTTGGAAGTTGGTGCGAATGTTAAAAAATTCATATTAAAAAGGTTGCAAACAACAATTTTCTGAAACATTAGCAAATATCATATTATTTTGTTATAACTTCATTTCAGGTATGGTTGTAAAACTTATTTTTTTTAAACTCATTGATTAAAAATGATTTGTTACCTTGAATCGAGAATTCCAACAATCTCGAATATTATTAATTCAAACATGGTACAAGACAAAGAGAACGTTGTCGAGAATATAAGTTGCACCAATCTGTGGTGTACTTCGTAATCTCTGAAAAGTTTCTTTACAAAAAAAACCCATCCTCCTAAAAAGAAGAGAACCTGAAAAACAAATCATTTTATAATTTTTCTTAATCGATGTTTTTTGGCTACATAAAACTTGCTACGTGAAATTTAAACCCATTTTTAAAATTCGCTAATCCATGTGTAATTAAAGAATGAAACGTATTCACAACATCGCATGTGAGACATATGGATGGATCAAATTCGAATTGAAGGTTATGAAACCTAACAAAATTTATTTTTACATTTTATTGTAATAATTTCGTTTCTATTATGAGAGATATTTAATTTAATCATTATTAACATTGTCACATGTCAGATATTTCATTGTTTGAAAGAAAATCAACAAGTAAGTCGGAAGTTTCGTGATGCACATAACCTATCTACCATAAAAAAGTATACAATTTTTAGACACCACACGGTTAAATTACGTTGACAAATATCTACCTGCGTAATAAGAATAACGAATGTATCTTCCAGAAAAGCCATATCTCCATTCCGCACCTTGTAACATAAGGTTATCGAGAAATATTCATACGCCGGCAAAAAACATTTGACAGATCGAACGGTACAAAAACAACCGAAAAGATTCAAGTGAAAATGAACAAGTTGAGATCACGAGGTGGGGGGAGAGGCTAATCACGTTGGTTGAAATATCTATACGGTATTGTACAGGTACTTGCATTATTCTGCTCTACTTAAGGAAACATGAATTGCCCTTTTTTATCTTTCCAGTATGCTCGTTACTACCTAATGATTACAATTATTTTTAACGAAATAATAAATTATTTTGTAATGTTTCATGAAAATATTAATTAACGAGCGTTATAACTAATATACCAATCATCATTAATCAACCATCGATTTTTAACTAAACTTAAAATGAAAATCCTTTAAATTTCCCGCCCAATATCAAACAGGTGCTCAAAGTAGCGGCTCGCGCAACATTGATGACGTTTACAGCGCGACACTGTTATACCGACGGAGCTAACCACGATGGTAATAGAGCGAATTCCTTATTTATTTCCTGTATTATATTATGCTTATACAGCTATGTAAAGTTAGCCCCTCGATTTTGACTTTTGCATCCTTTTTTTAAATTTATAAGGATTGTTTATCGTTTGTTTGTGATTGTTTGATTAACTAAAACGTTTGTTTGATCATATTTTTTTATCAAACAAACAAAACAAAAATGAGCGTTAAGTTAGCCGCAAATTATTGAAATTTTATTTATTGATTTTTTGGAAAAAACAACGATCAAACAAACGTTCGAATTATATTATTTGTTTCCAACAAACGATTCCGAATCGATTGGCGTTTAAAAAAATCCAATTAGACAAAATTTCAAAAATTTGTTTAACGCTCATTTTTGTTTTGTTTGTTTGATAAAAAATATGCTCAAACAAACGTCTTACTTAATCAAATAATCACAAGCAAACGATAACGAATCGTTATAAATTAAAAAAAAGATACAAAAGTCAAAATCGAGGGGTTAACTTTACATAGCTTGCTTTACCTTACGTCTACGATTTAAACAAATTCTCATTCCTCTTATTTGTATCCATACGTAACATTATCCATCTCCGAATAATATAATTTGACTTTCCCTTAGGAAATTTATTTTCTTATCAACAGTCGGTATGTATTTACCCTCCAACGAGCAGTTCGATTTTTGAACACGAATGGTCGTGTTAGGTTTATAGACGCTATGGCATTTCTATAAAGAGATCGAACTCTGTAATGCTCAGATGGTCAGACTAGCGTGCCATCTAGTAATTCAGATGCCGCCGATAGCGGCGCTGCCGGCAAAGACACAGTGCTTCCAGTGGTCAGAAGTTGAACTAATTGAGAGCCGAAGAACGTGACCATCTTTTTTGGCGGCAACGTATTATATTCCATCTCCTTATACAGACTCCACAGCCAAACCCATGGAGTCTAGACAGGAGGAGACCATACTATGGGTTAATTGTACAAAAATGGTAGAGAGTAGCGATTTCATTTTCAGCCGGAAGTGGGGTTGAACACAGTAATACCTATCGGGAGAATACCACTCTCCCTAAATGTAATCAATGATATGCTTTTTTCCCCGGCGGGTAGTTACGAAGCGTCATCAATTAAATTTCAGGTATAGTGATATTTTCACGATAAATATTGCTATCTCATTTTTTCACCATTTTGTCAATGGTGTGTCGTTTCTTCCTGTCTAGGCGACAGCCTGACATTTTTCACTCCATCGCGAGACCCTGACATTAATATTTCAATGGCTTGAACAGTTCAATAACAAGATTGCTGCCATACCTTCTAATTAAATGGGAATTACAGCAATATAATCATGTCTCGCGATATATCAACAACGTTTCTAGAAAATGTGTGTAACAGCTTGTACATGTTTGCGCAGATCTATCCAAGCACGTGAGATAACGAGATGAAGATCATTAATCTTCATCTAATAGCTAACGAAGTAAGTGCTCGTTAGGTAATCGCAAAATCGTAATTTCATTTATTATCAAAGCGTATTATTGAATTGTGCTTCATCTTATAAGCAGTAAATCGAACCAAAGCCCGAAAACATGAAATTTTCATCAAAACAGTTTTTAAATCGTGAGGCATTTCGAATAAAGTCGGCTATTAAACGAAATAGCGGGAATTAAAATATTCACCGAGTGTAAATAAATGGTTTCGGAATAACAACTGATAATGAATCGCTGATAAAATATGGAAGTGCTCGCGGCACGTTTCTCGTGATGTTTAACATTGAAGTTTTCAATGTTTCGTACCTCTCGTTTACGTATTTACGTCTCATATATTCTACTCATATTTTAGAAACGTCGAATACCGCGATTAATTTATTAAATTGAAAGGAATTAACATAATCTACGAAAACATTGATTAACCGAATTTAAAATTGTCTATCACGATAAATCTATGCGAAAACATCGATGGGTAACCTCCAAATATGACGGTCCAAGCCGCCGTAACGGCGTCGATGGTAGCGCCCTCAGTGGCAATCGATTGTACTAACGAACCCCGCGAAAATGTTTAAAAATTTGAAAAATAATCGAATCGAGGATACGTTGCAGTGAACAACCGCTAATAAATACTCGTCGCGTCGTTACAACGATGCGTATATAGCCTTCTGTACTGCGGCATAACAGGACAAAGCCAAGCGCTAGTTGGTGATATAATAAATATAACAATATCGCGATATATACCGGCTGCCATAACGTACGCGAAGCGAGTATGATATGCTTTAAGACCCACCCCTTCAGCAGAGGCAAGATCGCTCGAGCATGAAATCAATTACCTCCGTTTGCTACATCTCTCTCCATCTCTTTCTCATATTCCGTCTCTCTCTCTCTCTGTCTCTCCCTTGTTCTCCCTCTCTCGTTCTTTTGCATTCTCCCACCAAGATACGTTGGCTATCTACTATCTCTCTCTCTCTCTCTCTGGTCTCTCCCTCCCAAGGTTCCCACCTATTTCCATAGCGGGTTTGTTGGGAGCCGGTGCGCGAGAGTTGCGCCGGTCGTGCCCTTACGCGCTCGCTTCCACCGCCATATTGGAAGCTTGTTCCCCGCGTGTGCTTACACGCGGTACAATTGCACATGTATACGCGCAAACTTCGCCCATACATCAATTTGTACAGTACGGCACACAACCGTAGAGCTTCGCGTATACGTACGCCATCAAGAAGGTATAATAAAATTTCACTTCACGCCGCGTTGTCTCGATTCTATTGCTTCGTTCCTACAGAAATATGCCACGTTTCAGGGAGAACAAATAGCTCTTTTTACGATCGGCTGTTAAAAATGACGCGACGATATTTATTGAGGTTATACGTTGTTGAAAATATTGATCAAACTCATGATTGATCTTCCTCGTCCGTGAACTAGCCATATAAAATTTATTAAGCAGAGTTTATTTATTCGCTTTGCGAAGGTCCGAGAGACAAATACCTATGTACACGTAGCGTGTAGAAAAATAATCGTGTAAACAAGCGTTACACAAAGGCTACGGATAAATAAAATGTAATGGTACGCAGAAACGTGTAGAATTAAATAAATACTTCGAGTATAAACAAACTATCGCAAGAATTACTTCGAGCATCACACGAGTATATTGCATGCTCGCAGGAATACTCCATAAGTAGTGCAAAAATACACCGTACATAAAGAAAAAGTCTTCCACTCCTTAAACTCGTCAGATCCCGACCAGCTACTCGATAGATTTCGTTATCGTTCAGCCTCGGCAAAGATATGCAACGGAGGATATTTCGAGAAACCGATCATCTTCCGATAACGAGGAAGATGCGCCAGAATCCTGGACAGTACTCAAATACACACAAACGAGCAAATTGGGAAGATCCTAAAAGGCGGAGCAAGTTCAAAATTATCCCGCCTATAGCGAAGTTAAATTAACCAATCCGGTGAGTCGGAGAAGCGCTAGAGCATGGATTTTACGGAGCACGGATACGCTGCTTTGTTCGCGCAGACGCGGAGCCGACCCCTTTCTCCCTCCTCGCGGCGGTCCCCAGTAGGCGGGGCGATGGTCGTACGACGCGACGCTCCGGTTGGAGACCTCTCTCCCCCACTCCACAGACCGAGCGAGCGCCTAGGTAAACAAAGGTTCGCCGAGCTTTTCACCGTCGACCAATGAAAACGTACGTCCGCCCTCCCGTGCACGAGAATTTTCACCGGCGAGAGCGGGCGTAGGTGGGGGAAACGGCAGAGAGAGAGAGACGTGGGGGTGTGAGGATTTTTCGAAGCTAGTTACTCGAGAAGCCCCGAGCGCGTTGGGAGCTCTCTCGTCTCGAAAATAATCTCTCGGTGGTTATCGCATTCGCACGGTGATTCTTTAAAAACCTACAACAATCGTTGGCGGACATTGCGACGACTACCATTACCATATATAGGTACATACCAGGCTCTCGTACGTAAAACTAAATATATCAGCGTGCCGATTCGAAGCAACGAATAACGGCAAGATCGCATCGCAAATTTGATTTAAAAAGTTACTGTATACAACGCGTGTGACACATCGGCAAAGATAATAGTGTATTTTTGTTTTCCGTTTGTTTTCATCGGATAAGAAGCAATAAGTGCCCGGAGAGTGACGGTGATAGTTCATTTTAATTCGTTACGTTCTCAATCTCTCGACGATCGTATCGAAATGAAATTACACGATATCCCGCGAAAGAGGCGGATCTTCTGAGTTTTTCGACGGAGTAAATACAAGAATAAAGGATCGGCATAATAATCTTCGTTGTTTATTTTTCGGTATTCAATCGCGGCATCGATACACGATGAATACGGACGAATATCGGATTCTCCATTATAACGCGCCGTATGCGATGGGGATGAGAGAAAAAGTGGCTGGATTGTGAACTAATCCGGCAGGTGGCGGTAGCGGCGATTCGATGAAATCGTCCTGCTTCTCATTTATTCATCGACTGGAATAGACGGAAAAGTGTTTTATTTCTTTCTTTTGTGTGTTATTTCGTTACGTTTTTCTTTCGTTCGAGCTCGACGCGAAATTATTGTATATATAACCTAATGATGCCGCGACCGTCGCGAGACACATACGGCGATCAGAAACCACCTTACTCGTACATTTCGTTAACAGCAATGGCGATATGGTCGTCGCGTGACAAGATGTTACCGCTCGCCGAAATTTATAAATTTATCGCCGACCGATTTCCTTATTATCGCAAGGACACCCGCCGATGGCAGAACTCATTGAGACACAATTTGTCATTCAACGATTGCTTTATCAAGGTATGTTCAAAAGAAAAAAAATACACACACATAAACAATAACGGATATATAATCGACGATCAAACGTAATAACGGGGATAATAATTGATAATATTAATCCGTGAGAAAATTGGAGAATTATTATTTCTTTTTCTTCTCTTCGTGACGCGTTTATACGGAAGGTAAAGAGATTTTAATTGCATAGGATTAAGGAGCGTGGCATTGCGGGGAAGAAGGCAAACCCGCGATAAAATTATATTTCTTTTATTATTCTTTTTTATAGCGAATAAAATTGATTGGAACGAAAGAACGGAGGTTTTTTGATAAGATAATTTGATCGAGGATATTATTTGGAGGAAATTGATGTTTTTCGATAAATCTTTCGATTTTTTGGATTGTAGGAAAACGATGGGCGTCATAGAGATCGATATTGCTCTGTTTAATCAAAGACGAGTCTTTAAGGCTTACGGATATCATTTTTTACGGTTAGCGACGGCAACGAACAGCTTGTTCGCGCTCGTAAATCTTTCCGAATCCCTAGACCTCCTTGAAGAAAGCTCCTGGGGTTATAAACAATATTAGTTTTAACGAGAGCGACGATTACCTTAATTATTATTGAGAATTAAATTCTACGAACGAATTCTTTATTACGCTTGATCTTTTTTCGTGCGAAATCATTTTTTGCGAATAAATTGGAAATGTGCGGGTGCCCTTTCATTCGAACAAACTTGGGTAAAGAATGAATATTAATTATACATTAACGAAGCAAAATATTTATTTAACGTGAGTTTAGTTTTGTTCTGTCAGAAGTTGGATCAACTTTTAGAGACGTAACGACAGTTTCCATTGCTATTCATTGAGTTTTACTACGAACGAAATCGTTACATAACCTCGAATTTTATGTTGAAATTTCGCCCGGCAATTTTGTCTAGTTCGTAATTCAGCCACCAGAGATCGCGAAAATTCAAGAACCGACGAAATCCGAAAATTTCGTCGAATTTTGTATATTTGTCGATACGATTCAAAAGTATTTCGCGATTAATCGATCACGATAATTCACTAATATCACTAAAATCCATCTATCTGTTTTATTGTAAACTGCATTGATAAATTATTCTTTGCAATTAATTAAAACTTCTTACATAGGCCTAAATGCATGAATTCGCTCTAACCATTTTTTATCAACGTCGGACGGCCGGTTCGAATATACATCGTTGAAATTTCTCATTTTAACGAGTTGGCGATGAATTTACTTAATGGAAATTTAATGCTAAAAAGACAAAAAAGGTTCAAGCCGTTTGACTTACGAACACCTTTCGAACAAACCATGTTGTGACAATGAAAACCAAAGAATAAGGACAATATTGGATATCCACCTTGATTTATTTGACAATTATTTATTGCCACTTATAATAACAAATTACAATTAATCATTCGTGTAAAAAAAAGATCATTCAAATGTGAACGATGTTTTCTTAAAAATTCAATAAAATTCCCAATCTCGATCTCATCTCATCGATCACCAATAGTTTCTCACAATAATCGATGATTCTTTCGTCGCTCGACGAGCGAGATAAACAAACAACCACGTTTTTGTCTGACATACTTACCAAAAAGTGGCAGTTATACGAAGATGGC
>JAPYZU010000606.1:0-28609 GCA_030523005.1 Tryphoninae sp. B BG-2022a
TTTTCCTCTTTATTTTGTTTTTATCATCAACGACCTTGGGCAAATGTTTGTCCAATGAACCGAGTATTCAATGCGATAATATTATCGGCACTTTTATACTTTCGACACAAATGCAACTTTGATTATTTTCTCCCTCGTTATTTTCAACGATAGGAATTTTAACACTGTACCAGCGAGAATTATTTTACATATTTTCCATTCGATAAATATCATTCGATTACTGTCATTGATTAATATTTTTAGGTTATGTTACTCAATCAACAATTTTAGATAAATATTGTAAATCAAAAGTTTTAGGTTAGTCGCACTTTCTAGGTTAGAATTTTTATTCTTAGGTTATTCAGCACTGTACGCGAGTGTGTAGGGAATTCTAACCTCAAATGGTCGTTAATCCTTGGCTAATCACTGAATTTGTTGAATCGTTTTACGAGAAAAGATACGAAACACCGTGGAAAAAGAAAGCCCGTCGGCAGACGATGACAGATGACACGTATGTACATACGTCGTATCACTAGGGTTCGTTATTAGATTTAAAAAAGTAAAAAAAGTGGTTTGGAAAAAGAAGGAAAACATAGGAGAGTGGGTAAGAAAATAAAAGAAATGGACACAAAGCAATGTTGCACGCACCATGATCCGAGGGGTGAGAGAGGACGTAGAGTATTGGAGGGGAGAGAGGGAGGAAGCGCTGACACAGGCGTCCCAAGATCCGGCGTTGGAGTGCATGGCGACTCCTAGTGCGCGTTTGACAAGCCGGGCCAGCCACCCCGGCATTGAGACAAGCATGAGTTACCGGGAAATAAAATAATAAACCAGCAGCGACTATCCCCTTGAATCGAATAAATACGTTGACACAGACAGGCGCACGTAGAACGGTGGTATACACTGTGGATAGAATTTTTTTTTTTCCCACTACTGTGACACGGGTAAGAGATGGGGAAGGGGCAGAGTTAGAGGGGAAGGGGGATTAATATGGCGGTCCGTTGACACGAAGTTTCGTGAGCTCCGAGCTCGCGAAGCCTCGTTACGTGGTTCCCGGAGGCGCTAGAGGCGTAAGTCGCGCACCCCCTCCGTTCACGAACACCCACCCTTTCCGTAACTCCAAACGCGCACTTCTCACTCTCACCCTCTTTTTTTTTCTTTCTATGTGTCTATCTATCTCTGTATCTATGTATGTATCTATCTATTCTATGTGTCTATCCATCTCACTCGCTCTCCCACTCTCGACGTTCTCGTTCTCGAAGGCTACCTTTATACTATCTCTACACCGAATATATACGTGCAACTTCACTCGCTTCTCGTCTCGTTCCTTCTTGGCAGGCACACACACGCTCGCAGCCACCGACACACACGCGCGCACGTCTCACGCTCATATTATTATCATCATTATGATTATTCGAAGAAAAATTGGTGACCAACACCGTGAGAGATTGTTTCACAGGGCGAGAGGATAGAGGGGCGGAAGGGTATGAGGGGAAAGGATGAAAAACACTTCGTAGCACTCACCTAGACGTCGTTGACGCGAGACTTCCTCCGTCGTGTTTTTTTTTTTGCAAATGAAGGAAGATGAAAACAAAAGGAAAAAGGTTTCTTATTCCTCTCCCGTAGCACGAAATAATCCTCTCTGGTGGTTTCGTAGCCTCACCACCATTCGGGGGCTCGAGGCTGGCGCGAAGGTCACGCTACACACGCGCGTCCGTAGACCGACGTCTTCTCCGTCGTCCCGGTTCTCTCTCTCGTGTTTCGTCACGAAGAAATTCACACGAACGACGTCGTCGTCGTTGATATCTCGATAGCTCTTTCTCTCTCGCTATCGTCATGTATCGTATGCAACGGGGTTGCTGTGTCCGTCGTTGTCTCTTTCTCTCTCGTACACGGCGACTCCCCACACACGGCTTCGCCGAATATTTCACTAATGTCACTCTCACAACGCGCTTGATGTAAACTATGCAATAACGACGATCACCGTATAATACATACCAACCGCGCGACGTGTGACGGCTCTCACGCTGACACACTGGACGCGGCTACTAGCTCAACGACGACGTCAACATCACCACCGTACGCTCTCGTGGCGGCCATCTTTTCACGGGGGGGCCGAGCACCACGGACGAATGTACCGCCGCTAGCGGCGATCTTACGCGTGTATAAAACTCTCTCAGGCGCTTCTATCGTACACTCTGTCTCTCTTTTGATTTTTCCTATCCCTTCCTTGCTTTCTACTCTGTAAAAAAACTCTCCCTCACACCATCCTTGACCACGAGCTGTGCTACGCGTACTGTTTATATGTATATACATATATACATACACATGTATATACAAATGTATGCCCGTATTTGATGCTCAAGATAGTATTATATTATAATGGTTAGGTGCTGGCGCAACGGAGCTGCTGCGCTTGCTCCTACGCACCTCTACCGCCGCCATGATGCTTCCGTGCTCTCTCTCTCACAGCCCTCGGCGTCCGTGTGAGCATTTCGTATTTCGTATGTATGCGCCGTAATTGTCGTATGCGTGTGTAAACGTCCACATTCAAACGTACTCACACACGCTCGGAGTACTTTTACAAGGACAACGGCGGGGAGGATCAGCAGTTGGGCTCGTCCACATGAGAAAAAGGGAGACAGAAATTGTGTTCGTACGTACACAAGAGAGATCCGATGCGCAGTGGCGCTCAAACCCTGAACGTTCCTGTTCCGTCCGTTCCGCATGACCACGCGAAACAATGGCGGCGCCATCGTCGATTCCGCGTTCCTCCATTCACCCCGGATAAGTCAAAGGTCTCGCGATGCTTCATTCCCGGCGTGATATTACGAGAATACGACAATGTTTTCCACCAGTTCCTCGACACAGCCATCGTGGATCGTCGTCCGTCTTGTACTGCATACTACGACGTTCCTCTTGTCCAGGAAGCTAAAAAACACGACGTATGCTCCATCTAGCGTCACAATCGGCTATCAACGTGCGCGGAATACGCCGGAAATAACCGCGGTCTTTTCAAACGCGCCATCGTTCAAATTCGTTTTACTCTCGGCACTGGTAGATTATTCATAACAACCCCATGATGAATCGATGTCGTACCTGAAGAGATCTTTGGTGAAATGACGAATTTACGAGACGCACAATACTGATCAAAAGGTGTTGAAATGTGAATAGAGGCAGAGGCATGAATGATTTAACGAGTGCATAATGAGTGTGAGACAACAAGGAGATACACAATTCAAACTTTTCACAAACTCTGGTGTTAAAACATGTTTGATATTCAACTATTCGTTGAGTATCCAATTATGTCATTAAATGGCTTATCAAAAATTATACAACGCATTTTGTTCCTTCTCAATACTTTCTTCTCTTTTTCTTTTGATTTCAACATGGGAAATAACAAACAGCGTTTTCTATCAAACCTGTATCAAAGTTGTTTACAAAAAATATGTATATGTATACATATATATATATATATATATAAATTGCTGTGCTTCACATAAAGAGATATCTTATCCACATATAACGCTGATAATAATAAAGTATCGATGCAGTATCAAACGGGACTCTTTCTCGATAACGATGCAGTCGACAATTACAAATCGGATTCATAAAAATCGGAAGTTTTGAATGCGGTACATATGTGGTTTACGTACCCAGTATAAATTTCCCGCGGAAGACTCGATGTTCGAAAACATTGCATAACGAGTAACGACGGTACTTGTCGTTACTCGATAGGGCCAGCCCACGGACTCGTTACAGTCCTTTATAGATTCTTCAATTATATATATATGTATATATATATATATATACGTTTATATATGACAATGTGTATTAAGCCTATATATCCAACAACACACTCTTCGGAGTTAGTACGAGCTTACGTGTGTCTTGAGAATCTGACGAATCGTGTCCCCGCGACGAAATCACTGTTTTTTAAACCTTGAGGATTTCATGAACCGCCGCAACGATGCAACGCGCGCTGATTCCGAAAGCATCGACGAGAACAGAGGGTGGCCCGGAACGCGGCACTTCCGGCACCGCCAATTTCTTCACAACGATATTGCGCTCTAGTGCAACCGCCGAAGCGACAGCCTCACCGAGTCCACCCTCGGGATAATGATCCTCGACGGTGACGATGCGTCCGCCGGTTTCCTTAGCGTTGCTTATTATCGTCGCGGCATCGATCGGTTTAATCGTGAAAGGGTCGAGAACTCGTGCGTGTACACCCGCCTTGGCCAATTCCTCGGCAGCTTTGATACTTTCGTGAACAGTAATTCCAGCACCAATAAGGAGCACTTGATCCTTGGGAGAGGATTTCACTACTTTGGCCTTGCCGACACCGAAGGATTCCTCGTTTTTGTACAATACCGCTGTATTCGGACGAGACGTACGAATGAAACAGATTCCCTTGGTGTTTGCGGCAAGTTCGACAGCGCGCTCGGTTGAGACCGCGTCACAGGGATAGAAGACCGTTGAACCGGGTATCGACCGGAACATCGCGATATCTTCGAGACCCATTTGCGAGGGTCCATCTTCACCGATTGAAACACCGCAGTGGGAACCGACGAAATTTACATTCGATTGCGAAATGGCGCCCATACGAATCTGAAAGAATGGACAAATGTGTTACGACTAAATTTGTTAGTTAGTTACTTATGACAACGTTTTAACAAACTATTTCAAGCATACCTGATCAAATGCACGAGTGAAGAAAGTGGCGAAGGCTGAAACGAAGGCGACCGTACGATCTCTGCAAGTCGCACCCGTTGCGACGCCAACGAGATTTTGCTCGGCGATGAAACATTCGACGAAACGAGTAGGATCGACGGCCTTGATCTTATCGGCGAAGGTGGAATTCTTCGTATCACCGTCGAGGGCGATAACACGGGAATTGTTCTTGGCGATTTTGACGAGAGCCGTACCGTAGGCCAAACGAGTGGCTACTTCCTCGCCGAGTTTGTAATTCGGAGGAGAATCGAGCTTGATATTGGTGATATCAACGGTTGGAGCGTCATTTACGAGTGGCTTTTGCGGATGAAGACCAAGAGGTCCAGTATTTTTCAGCAACGACGTCAAATGTTTTACAACCTCTTCGGCTTTGTTTCCAAGTGGCTTACCGTGCCAGTTCTCGAGATCCTCGATGTTCGGGAAATTCTTACCTTTGAAAGTTTTCGCAAGAATCGCGGTAGGTCGTCCCTTGGTCGATTGAGCTTCGTGAAGCGCCTAAATAAAGAACCAAAAAAGGATAATTCGTGCCACAGTTTCATTCTTCAAAGAAACTTTACTGTAATTAACTGTCTAGTACCTTGACGAGTTCTTCGACATCGTGACCGTCGACCACGAGAGCGTTGAAGCCAAACGCCTCGAGGCGCTTGCGGTAAACTTCCATATTGTGCTGGAGAGAAGTGGGCTCGCTCTGTCCAAGACGATTAATATCGAAGATCACGCACAGATTGTCGAGTTTGTAGTACGAGGCGAAGTGAAGGCCTTCCCAGATAGAACCTTCGGCTGATTCTCCGTCACCGATCAGCGTGTAAACACTGAAAAAAATGGCACAGTTTCACAGTAGCCCCGAGCTTCTAAATCATCGTGTAACTACGAGTTTTATGTTAATTGGACTCGAAGACAAGAGTCGACATTTACCGGTAGCTGGCCTTGTCATAATTCTTGCCAACATACGCCATACCAGCGGCAACAGAGAGTCCCTGGCCCAACGAGCCGGTACCAACATCCACGAAGTTAAGTCGCGGAGTCGGATGTCCCTCGAGATCGTTTCCAAACTTCCTCAGATTCAGCAATTCATTGGTAGGAAAGAGACCAGCTTCGGCCCATGCTAGAATAACAAAAACAATCATTAGCATCCATTATCCATTGTAACAAACATAATATTATATCCATTAGCATAACCCAACCAATTTAAACATTACCTGCATAGAGAATAGGTGCTGCGTGACCTTTGCTCAAAACAAAACGATCGTTGTTCGAATCGCGTGGCGCCGAAACTTTGTAACGCATCGTGTGGAAGAATAGAACGGACATAACTTCTGCCATTGATGAACATGATGTTGGATGTCTAAAATAAAAAAATTACACAATAAATTAGAAACGTAGAAAACAATAAATTCTCTGTGATAATAAAATGACTTGATACAATCTCATACAACGCTCCAATAAACGTGAGCTATTTCGTACATCAACAGCTACCATGACTTAGTTTAAAATCGCTCATAGAAGATGTATTGATAAGAAACTAACGAAACTCGATCAAACACGATATAACGAGTATTCGAGCATTTCTAATTTTATGTTTACACGTTGATATGATAATTTGTGTAAATATTGGTACATATAAACATGTGCGAGGTATACAAGAGTTTATGGTGAGTCGAAGAAGCATACGGCCGTTGAACGGGGAAGACTATTGATCCGTTATGCGAAGGTAACAAAAAAAGCTCCCTGTTGTGCGATCCCATTGACCCTGACATTTCCGATTAACGTTGAAAAATTTTGCAATCGCTATCTTAACGCTGTGGAAAAACACGACTCTCGTTATATTTCAAAGTTCGCGATATTTTGCATCGGTGACTGCGAGATCAGCGTTATCCAAGCTTGATAAAATAAAGATGAAAAAGTGTAACGATAAAGCGAATACTTTTACAACATTCTATCACTCGTTGGTCGGTTGCTTCAAATTGTACGATAAAAATCATTGTACCCCGATGTGGAAGAATGTTATTATAACGTTCGAGTGTGAAAATGATAATCGGTCGATCGACCGTGATCAAAGTTAATCAAGACTTTCGCGATAAACTGACGGTTCCCAAGGCTTTGAGAACAATGCCTGTATGTCGGAAGGTCACGGCTAAATCGCAAAGTCAAGTTTACATTCTCTATTCGTTGTAGAATTTTTTCAGTTCAAATACGAGAATCACAAACAATCGAATGATATTATTGTAACAATAAAAATTACACGCTTAAACAGTTAATTTGTTGTTCCAGTAAATTCCACAAATTTATACAAATTATTCGAATAGCGATGAAATAAATTTTTAACAATTTTTATCTAATAATCGTACCCGCTCTTTGAAGCCTCGGTGGCCCGAATCGAATCGATTCTAAGCCTATTGGCCATGTCACGCAATTTGCTGATTTCCATGTCTCGCACCATTGCAATCTCAAAGGGAAATAAATAATTCAGGTACGGTAACGTCGGATTCGGAGGACTAACCGCGTCGTTCGAGGATTCGATACGAACTAAAGTGCGACTCTGCAGAGTCGGCGAACTATGCGCCGAGTATTGCACGTAGCTACAGTTCGTACCAGCGCGCGAATATACATGTACGTATCAACTCGGGACAGCGATATCGAACGAAAAGTTGGCTTGGACGAATTCCGGGGGAAGTTGCTCAGTCGCGTGAGAATTCGGAGTTCCGTCGGTTGATAAACGAGTCTAAACTCGAATCCTTATGATGACAAAAAACTCCAGGCTCATAATTTACTGATCGTAAACTTCCTTGCCAATTATTAAATACCCAAAGTATTTGGAGAATCTGCGAAAAAGTAATTTAGCAATTTAATGAGAATTTACAAAATTTTTGATAATTGGAGATTGAAATATTTCCATTAGAATAAATAACTCCGACAATCTGACCCATTACGTAATACTGCGACTCGCACCGGTATGTTCATAATCTTGCGACGGTGAATAGAATTTACTATCGCGCATGTACAGTCCCGGTATCGAAAATTCTCTACATTACTCACTTTAATGTTCCTCACGTGCGAGTAAAAATAATGAAAAGTAGCAAACATTCTTACAAGAAGAATGAATAAATAGTCGGATGGACTTTGGGCATGGAATATGCTACTAGTATTTCTTGCCGATTGGTTGTCGTCACATGAGACCACTTTTGTTCAACAGCGTTTCATATCTAATACCAAGACTCGATTTTTCATGATACTTGCATCGGATGATTCGATGGACGACCAATGTCATCTCCTTGGAACGACTGTTTGATTTATTACAGAAGTCCGTGTGTATAGCATCCGTAGTACGTTTTTATCTCGACCACGTGGCTGGTGGACGGTTACAAACGCATTCGGATCGACATTGGAGTAAACGCCGGTATTCATTTTCCAAGACATTATCTGGTTCACAGACTGCAAGAATTTCCGACACTTGACTTTCAATGAACCATATTTAAGTAGTGCATTGCATAATCCAAAGTTGGAGCAGGAGGAGCATGAATAAACATAAATTTCTTTGACGTCGGTCAACAAACCTTGAACCATGTGCTCTTCAATTCTTTGATTTTCATACGAAACGATGTTCGACTTGTATTTAGCGCTTATCGTGTTGTAATTCTTCTGAGGAGACTGAGAAATAGCTCCAGATTCGAGGAAGCACGTGTTCCAGAGAAAAATGTATATATACATTCCAAGGCCACAAGAGGGAACTCTTTTATTAGACGCTGAAAACTTCGCCTACACTGTCGCGTTTCTTACTTGCTATCGTATGCCTGTTGCAAAACACACCCTCGTTCTTTATCTCGTATGGCTTATCATCTTAGTTAAACAGCGAATTTCGAAATACAGTCCCTCGGGATTCGTGACCCGTGCAATCGTATAACGTAACGGGTTTGCTGATTTGCGATACACGTCTGCACGTGTATGCTATTAACGGACATTATTTGGAAAATATCTTATTAATGGTGGGAAAAAAAGTCTTATGCAAATATGATGAATCGATTGATAATCGCGACATTGACGGGAACGCCGCGAAACACCGATGTAGTTAATCGTGTACCGGCAAATTTTCGCAAGTTCATTGTTTTCAAGAACAAACGTTGGAATTAAAGCGTTGTTAAAGATTTACTTGCAATCGAATGATACGTGCATTTGAAGCTTTAGCATGTCTTATGGGCTTTAGATCGTACGTATTTTACTCGCTGGCAAAAATTGCTTACCCAGATTTGCTCGCCTGTGTGGCCTCGATCGAATGAATCCTCAATTTGTTGGCGATATCCTTGAGCTCCTGAATCGTTTTAGACTCAGGTTTGTGGTAGCTTGCCATCTTGATTTCTCGTTATTAATTAATCACGTTTCTGGAACTTAATATTCACGCGGTTCTTTCGAGATAAGAAACGGTTTTTTACGAGAGTCAACGATAAGAGCTCGAGACTTAGCAACAAGTAGCGGACGTTATGATATGATCGAATGAAGCAGCCATCGCGGGAAGTGCATAGTAGTTTATCGAACTGCGGACAGAGTGCGCCTCACGTTGTTAGGAGCTTCGTCAATTCAACGCAAGAGGCGTGTGATATGCCGTGAAGCCGGTTATGAATATGTTGATGTAGTACCAGCTTCAAAATCAAGGAGCGCTGATGCATTGTTGCGACGGGTGATGTACACGAGGTTAGAACATTTTAACGTGGATACAAACAAGTTCACCCTTTGACTGCTCAGATGTCGCAGAACCAAGTGCGGAGGTTTCAACTTTTGTCGACCGTTGCTGATCTCCCCCCGAATCATTGATGGAAGCTCTTTATATCTCAGTTTTCAGTGCCGGCAATTTCAATCGCGGATTCAGCATTATATTATTACGTTGTTGACGTTCCGAATGTACAGAAATATTGTTAATTTATGTATACGTATGCATTAGAATTAAAAATGAATCATGTGCTCCAGTTTTCTCTTCTATTATCCCCGCTCTATTGATATAACTCGTACTTTGGACATTCGATGTATCACCGATCAGCTGTTTCAGTTCGACTGTCAACGTGAGCTGTCGAACGTAATTTCCAGGTTTGAAGCGGACGTCTTCTGTCATTCTTATTATTCAACAGGTGAAACATGCCCGGCAGAGCAGGGCATTTTATAATTTGGAGAAGTATTTCAGAATCATTAAAATTAGTTTGTAACTAGGCAAACATAATCTATTTACAGCACTCTATTGTCGCTAATAGAGACAAGCGGAGAGAGATAATTGATGACTCATGAGACTGTCAAATGATGGAGCTTGTCACAGAAATTCCTGTAGAATGCTTGACAGCTGGCGAGGCTGCAAGTGTTTGGTCAGGTTGGAGCACTTTTGGAGATCGTGAAGTCGTCAGAGAGGCTTCGGCGAAGGGGACTCACATAGATTTGGCTCACAAATATTTGGCATACAGAAGACACTGTACAGTCTACGATGCCCAGGAATACTTCATTGGCGAGGTCAAGATTTGGGTCGACGAGTTGCTCAAGAAGCAGCAGATTCATAGAGCGTCCCATATTTTGAAAAACACAGTACGTCTATGATTTTCTAGTACTATAAAGTAAATACGGGTCACTCGATTATTCTATTTTTCAGGGCAAAGATCCACTTCAGTTCATCAAAGAGGAATGCATAAAGTGCAAAGAACCTAATTTACGAAAGTATTTAGCAAAATATGTAATGGCTAACGATGGTTTTGATGAAACACAGAAAGAGTCTTGGAACATTATGAACAGTATTATGCTATTTGAAGAGCGAAATGGGTAGGCATAAAAAAAGCATTTAAATAGAAGAAATTAAGATGCTGAATGCTTTTAACTTTTGAATTATTTTTCAGATTAGAAGAAAGTTTGATAAAAGATCATTGTATACAGGAAGTTTCGTATCTTCCCGAGAATGTAAAGTCTGCCCTAATCACAGATCTATATTTTTATACAAACGAGTTATATTTATCGAAAAAATTAAAAAGCAACATACTCTGGGATTATCTCTTATCAAATAACAAAATTAAAGTACTCGAACGTTGGATCGACACTCATTACTGTGGTTCACTCAATGATAAAATTACTGAGGAAGATGAAATGGGTTTAATAAAAACGTTTAGCGAACTGGAAATCGTTGAAGATATGGTCGAACACGTCGAGACCTCGAGTGCTTCGAATTCGATCAAAGAATTAGTATTGAATAAGTTATCCGAGTAAGTATTTGAATTACCATTTATCACAGCTTTGAAAATTCCATCGCTCTCATTATAGTTTACGCATTTTTTTCATAGTTACGGAGTTTTTACGAAAAAAGAGAAGCAGGACGTAAAACTGACTCTTTCAAGATTATTCAGCAACTCAAAAATTCCGTCCGATTTCACGAAAATATTGTACCACCAGTGTTGCAATCTCGATCGGTACGTCTTTGAAGAAAAATTGTTTTCTATTTTATACCATCATAGTGCAATTGGGAGTAGCGATTCGTTCGATCGTGAGGACAGAAAACTCTTAGATCTATTGACTGAGATTTGCGCGAATTCTGGAGAGAACAACAACTTGCTGCAGCGTGGGATCGCCGAAAATATTCTTTTGATAGCCAATGGGTCCAGTGAACAGTATCTTCGAAAAAATTCCTTGATGGTGCTGTCTCTGGTTTTCCTCGAGTATTTGAAGCGAAGCCAACGCGAAACGTCTCAACTCAGAGATATTTTTAACAACGAGAATGGTCTTGAGGTGGATTCGTTAGTGATAACGAACGATATTCTTCGTGAATCATTGACGAATCTACCGTACCTCAATCGATCGATGAACGAAGAAATGAAATGTAACGACACTACGATATACCAACTTCTCAATGACTACAAGAATTTGGACGTTCAGCGCCTGTTTAAATGGCGTTACCGGAAAGATCCAATGCCAAATTTCACTAGTGAGAATTTGATAAAGAAGTATGGACGCGAAGAAAAATTGAAATACATTTATTACCTCAAGGAAGCGAGACCATCTATGGCAGCTTACACGTTACAGCAGCAACAGGGAAAATTGTCTGACGGTTCGCCGACGAAGTTCAAATATCAGGCTGCTTCGCGTGCTCACATTTTCGGTCTCAAGCACGCCGACGACGATGAAATAATGTGCAGTTGTTTGGCTTTTATCGAAATGCTGGGCGTGGATTCTGAATGCCTAAGACTTCAAGCGACTGCCGCGAGTTATGTGAAAAGTGCGTTAAACATTTCAATCTACGAATTGCTCGAGTCCGTCTCGTCCAATAATCAAAAAGACTTGCAAACGATATTGACCCATTTAGAAAATAGTTTTCACACTCATCTCACAATAGAAGCATTGAAAGACACTAAAGAATTCATCGAGGGTTTAAAATCATGGGACTTCATCATCAGGTTTGCCAGAGCTCACAACTCTTCACCTCCTTGCTCGATTCTCAAGTTTCTTGCTGCTAATAATCTCTGGTTCGAGTTTGTCCTCGTTGGGCATATATTTTCCTATCCTCTCAATAACATATTGGACAGTGCCCGACACTTTGAAAATCCCAGCATACGAGAACATCTTCTGCTTGCTCTCAGCAATTCACACATTCTAACCTCGAATTCTCATAATGATCATTTATCGAGAGTCAAGACTGGAGACTCGTTTTCCAGCAGCGTGGCACCAGTGTCACCGGATCAAAGGGCTGTTTCAGATGAGAGTGATCTGTGGCTTATCATTTTAAAATGCCACCAGAGCCAAGATCCTCCAGGTGCCTTGCTCAATGCATCGCAAGCGACAAAATCTCCAGTTCTGATAGTTTTGGCCGCTTGCTACGAACCTTCAGCGACTCCTGCATATTGCTACTCGTGGCTGGTTGTGTCAGTCAACATCGACGAATTCTTGAAAGACTATTCAGCATGTTTGAGAGATCAATTGTGGCCGGCTAGACGAGTCTCTCAACTTTTTAGGAACATGCTGTCCTTCGAATACGTTGACACACTCAGCAGAGGTTTTCAGATATTTATGCCACAAAATCCACTCAATTCATTCTTCGAATTTTTGGCAAGGTGTATAAATCTCGGAGACTTTGACGATAGTCAGGAAAAGCTACAAGATTTTGTGAACCAATGTTCGAATTTGAAGAGCAATCGAACGATCGATTGGGAAAACGTTGACACTGATTATTTGAGCAATTCCTACTGGATCATTAGAGTTGCTGTCGAATGCACGATGACCGTTTTGGGCAAATGTTTTCGCAGTACACACTTACAAATGAAATTTCTCGATATTCTGGTCCAGTGCAACGTTAATGAAGAACTTAACGTGAAAACACCAAACTTTCACACCCTCTGGGAAATTACAACGATTCTCTCAAACACGAAGACGAGCTTCGATTTCTCAGCCATTCATATGAACGAGGAAGGCTCCAACGTTGATGCTGAGATACAACGATGCATACAAGAATTGGTCAATATTGAGGATTTCAATAGCGCTTTGCAATTATCCAAAGTGACTGGATTCCATTGCTCAACAATCATACTCGCTCAGGTACAATTCTTAGCATTTTTTTGCATATCGTAAATGAAACCCCAGTTTATGAATTATGACCGTTTCTTCAACATCAGTATCGAAGTGAGTTCAAACGACATACGAGCGAAGATGGCAAAGTAGATTCTTCATTCTGGAAACGTTGCGTAGATGATTTGGCAAAGTATGGTGTTAGTTTCGAAGACACGGCTGGATTTTTCATCGAACATGCTGAGAAGGTCTCTTCGCACAAAGAGCAGTAAGTTTGACAACACAAGAAGCTATAATTCCTCAACTATTTTAATTGTGCTCCATGATTTTGAATTTACAATCTTATCGCTTGTTGCAATTACAGGTACGAAATATTGAAACTGGCACTGCAAACACTCCAGCCTATAGTCACCGATAAGCAAACAATGGACATGGTAGAAATGGCAATGTGGAAATCATGTATTCTTGCTGGGCCTGATTGTATAAAGATCGAGAACGAGACCAGCGTATTCAATAAGTTGAAAGCTGAATTATTGTCTGGTATAAACGAGCTACAAGTCAGCTGCTCTTTGAACGACTCTACGGAAGAATTTGCAGTTGAGCAACTCATCAATCGATTCATAGATGCAGGAGAATTGGACACTGCTCTGCGCATCAGTACAATCTTCAACTACAAACATCGGGTATGTCTCGTTACTTATAACTTCAACTGAGTACAATTCTTTATATCAACATAATCCGAAGGATTTGCAAATCTTGATGTTATGCCTGGGTATTGCGGAGGGTGAAATATCGCCCTATCAATTGACTTCTCAGCAACGAAGCTTCTTGTCCGAGACTGGAAAAGGAAAACAGATGAAATACATGACTCTGCGAAATCGTGGACTCCAAAGACGAACGTCCGCTTCTTCGGGTAAATACATTAAATCTAATACCACACTCTCCATTACTCTTTAATTCGGTTTGTATAATAAGAGAATTATTTCAGTGACAACTCCCACCTCGAGTACTTCTGCCGACGTCGCAGATACGTCAAATCTTATGATTCAACAAGTTCAGCTCGAATCTTTGTCATTGATTGAAACACTGGTGAAAGGGCTTCATAATGGATTTGCCATAGGGACAAGAATATTGTTGTGCGTAAAACTCGCTACGTATCTCAGAAAAAGTTATCAATACTTGTTAACGCTCAACGATCCTATGCTGTTGCTGTACGAAGTTGTTGGCAGTAATTGCGACCGAAAATTGGAAATGGTCGGTGATATAATCACTGCTTATCGCATCAAAAACGACATGGTAGCAAAAATTTTTGCCGAAGAGATTGTAGCGAATACTCCACGTCTTGTCAAAGGTTTTACTTCTTCATGGTTATTTTTATATTGTAATTTTTTACAACTAAGTCGTATTTCATTTAGTAATCATTTTGTGAATTCCAGAGGGTCTCGAAGATTATGTAGTCATGTGGGGTTATCCGTTAGGTGTGAGTATTCAAGCTGTAATTGATCTCTGCAATGATCCTTCTTTGCTCGGATGGGAACTATTGAAAATGGCGAATTTGAGTTTGGGACAGTCTCATGGTGAACGACGAGACGGTTAGGTCAATTAAAAATTGTTTTGCGTAATGTTTCTGGGCCTCAATCGATAAAAATGCAAATATCGTTTTTTTTCTTGCTCCAGTGTTGACTTTGAAAGTTGATGTTGAACTTATCATTCATGCCCATGATTGTTTCACGGCATCTTGTAGTATGGAAGGCATCGCCTCCGTACTTCGAAAATCTCAACATCTTGCTTACACTTTGCAGCAACGAAAACACTGGAGTCTTCTCGTGAGTTCTGTTCTAGATTTCGTGTTTCTTAAAACTGGCAGTTATATGGAACGATAATTCAATCATTTCTGTACAGGTGCGACTTGTAACAGGTATTGGTCGTTTTACCGAGATGAATTACATATTTCAAATATTGAAGGAGAACGATCAATTTGAGTTTTTGCTCGGCAAAGGGCTGAACAAGGTTAAACTTTTAAGGTTATCTAAAATTGGGAGATGGAGTAGAATAATCAGTGAAAATTCTCATTTCACAGATACCTGGATTGAAAACCGCTCTCTTAGAGTTTTGGAAACGTCACTGTCCTGATGATCAACATCTTTTCACTCTGATAGCTCTGCATTTTCATCTCCACAATGAGATCATTTTCAGATGGGAAAGCGAAGCAAAAGACATAATAAACGAGCTCGTGTCAGAGGCTCAAAAGAATTTACCCAAAAATGTATCAGCGCAGCAAATTGGCTTGAAACTGACGAGAAACAAGAATGTGGAGCAAAAATTAGCAGTGGTGTTTGAAAATTTTACTCACGCAACTGCATATTACCAACGGGTACTTGGACAAAATTATAATTACAATGGGAGAGTGGTGAATGAAAGAAAGTGTGAAATAAAACAAGTTCTTTCTCAACAGGATAATAAACTGAATTTAGCAAGTCATTGCTGCCATCAGGCGCAACTGGCATCCTTGCAGATATCCTTGCTCCTTGGTGTTGCTCAGAACCAACAAGTTGCGTGTCTCTACAACCTCAGTTTTGAGGAGCTCAACAAAATGATGTGTCAGACTCTGACACTGTCGCAGACCTTGATACTCGTTCAAGCGTACAATCATCATGGAGATTGGTCAACCGCAGTGTACAATCATGTTGTGATGAACGGTGAGATGCGTTACCTTAAAGAATTGTTGGCTTGCGATCGTCTCACCTCTGCAATTGCCCAAGACTGCGCCTGCAGGTAAGTCTCCTCAATCATTTAGTAAAATCCATGTGATACCGTTTTCATATTTTCATTCTTAAACAGATATCGTTCGGAGAAAACCATTACCAAACAAATGACAGAGAACATGCAGTTACTCATCTCTGAATTGAACGACATCCAGTGTAAATACGTGCTAGCAAGTCAATTAGGATTCAAGAAAATCATTGAGTTAATGTTATCGGATCCCTGGTCTGGCTCTTATCTAAAGGACACCGTTTGGAAGCAAGGCTTTAATTCACAAGACTTTATGACGGACAATTATCGAGGATGACCCAAAATGTATCATATTATTTGGAAAGTGCACAGAAGTGGAATTGAAGGTCGTTTTGTATTAAACCGTAAGTTTTTTATCGGATTTTATTTCCCCGGCGATTTTTCGAAGGGTCGTTTTCAAATATATATATATATATATATTTTTTTTATTTATTCTTCGTTTTGAACGTATATCCTTTTGGATTTTTACGACCCATCATCGTTGCCTTCTTGGCTAGCCTTTTCCTACTTATATTTCCACGTGACAGGTATAGTTGGCCTTTCCAAAATCGAATATACTCCTACAAGAAATCATCAGACCATGAGAATGGCCTCCCTGTTCAGCGTACCGATCACTGGGCTATTCAAACATATATATTTTTTAAGAATTCTACATCCTATAATTTGTGTGAATAACATTTATTGATCTCAAACATTTGACAATAATTCATCGTATGCATTGCAAGATGGTGTAAATAATATAAAGAAATCGCACAATGCACACGATTTTTATATACATGAACATATATATGTGTATATATATGCTACTATATACGTTTAAATAAAACGTTCTATAAGTACTAATCTCAATAGTTATACAAATACCTGCAGAATATTTTTATCCAAGGTAATCGAAATTTTTGTACAACCCATATAAAATGATTCAGTGCTTGATTGTAGAATTCTTGAAGGAAAGCTGAACCATGCCATATTTCAATTTTATATTGTTTTGCACTATCACAGAGATGTTTCGATTACGTGCATCGCGACGTATGAAAAATAAGATTAGGTAAGACTGTAAATTGATCAATTCCAGCAGTACAAAATGCAGGATTCATCAGTGCATGATTTGCAAAGATCGGCAAGGATAAAAGTATACAGCTCTTCAGGTAAAGACACGTGTAGCATAAAAATATTATCGAAGAATACTTAGGAATGGTTATTTCGCACTCGACATCGGGCGTAAATAGTCGCGGGGTACGTAGCCAGTTTTACCAAAACGATCTTCCATAAGCCACCAGGCATCATTTCCCTTAATATCGTGTCGTTGTATAAGCCTCAGAGCTTGGCCCTTCGTCACTGCTAGAGTACCGTCTATGTCTTCGTGAAAATCGTATGATGCATAGAAAAACTGAAAGAATAGATTCAAATCAGCGCCTTGTACAGAAACCCAGCTTTTACATGACAAGTTAAACAAAACAAACCTCTGGTTGGATATTTTGATAGCGCTGGGGCTGAGAAAAAGTATCCAAATTACTGCTCGAGATACTCTCTGCATCGTCACTGTCGATATTCGAGTACCAATTTGTTTGTGAACTCGTGCCGACTTTTTGTGGTATAATTTTTTCTGGTGATTCGAGCGACATGAGATCCGGTATACTGTCAATGCTGTCGGTATCGTCGATGCTCGATTGGGTCGAGTCTCGAATCGTTGAGACACGTTCCAATCTTCGACAAGGCACAAATCCCTGAGCAATCCCGTTATCCACGAACCATCGATTTGGATCGCCCATTGGATCTTGCTTCTTTATCACAGCAACCAAAGTACCTTTAACAGCGCTCAGATCCAATGACGAAGTACTAGCAATATCTTCCTTTGCTAAATACAAGCGATCCTGTGGATATCTACTTCTCAACGTAATTCTTTGTTCCTCATTTTGAGAACAAACATCCACCGCAGTTTCTGTTACCCGTGGCGTCGCACCGGTAAACGTGTTCCGAAGTATCTGATTCCATACCAAATTGTGATTGACGAGAAACGATTCGAGAATATTCTGAGGCAATACTTGAGTGGCGGACTGAAAAAAAAACACAGATATTTAGATAATTTGCAATTTAGGTGAATCCATGCGTCAAAGTCATTTTTTAGATTTACCGCTGATAGGGATAAATAGCACTTCATAATCTGTCCAGTGAGCAATTTTCGAGCATTAGCGAAAGCTCCTATGCAGTTGGAAAGGATAGAAGTTGCAGCATCTATCAGTATTGGCAATTCCTCAAGCAGCTGTTGATTCAGTGCCTCAAAATTAGTTTTGGCAACATTCAATTCTTCCTGGACCTGAATCATAAAAGTAAGTTGTTAGGTGCTGTCTGAAATCAATTTATCAATTAAGTCAATTAAATCTTGATTATGTAATTACAATTCTGGAATCCTTGTTTTTCTCATTCTTCGATATGGCATTATCGTAATCTAATAATTTATGGTATCGCTTAGTGATGAGAACCGAAGGTCCCTCGAGCAATGTTACCAACGATTCAACCGGAACAGTTACACGTTTTTCAATACATCTTCGTAAATTCGCCAGGTAGTCGGATCGTATTTTCGTTCTTGAATCTGCATAGCGCTTTATCTCATTATCCGGTGTTCCCGAGTAATATTGAGTCAACAAAATAGACATTAGTTCGCCGCATTTTGCCTCATCGTCGAGAAATTCAAAACATTGCTCAACGTCTTTGGAAAGTTGCCAAGTGCATTTCTCGAGCGACTTGAATTGACGCTCGAGTTCTTCAAATTCTGGATCGGATGTCAGATTTGTGAGGCCTAAACTCGCTGACAATATTGCACTGAGTCTGCTCGACTTCTTGGCCACGGAATGCATCGTTAATTTTGCCATTTTTCTCATCAATGTATTATCGCCGTCCAAGTATTTAGAAAGAAGATCCTTTCGTCTTTTGTACTCGTTTATATAAGAAGCAACTTCGGTCATCGCTTTCCAAGCTTCCTCTATTCCCTCACGATCAGGATGATCGTCCTCCGTGCATTTTATCAGTTCATATAACATCAATGGATATTTTAATATTCTTTGCACCGGTTTTATGAGAATGGAGCTCATATCGAAGCAGACAACTTGACGTCTGAGAGTCTCAATTCCCTTATCGAATATGTTCATTATTTCTTTGTTGTCCTCATATTTCTTCAAAAGAATCAAAGCTGCTTCGTGATTGCCGCAGTATCTTCCATAAGCTTTTTGCAATTTATCGGTCATTTTTAGGAAACACGGTGCTATGGTTTGGTAATCTTCGTCACAACCTTTCATGGATCTCAATATGAGGTCCAACAATTCTTCAGCGACTTGTATGACTTCAAGAATATTACCAAACAAAGTTGCAACATCGATACCCCGTGCCTCGAGAAAGCATGGATTGTGAAGATTGAACGTCTCATAAGTTACTTTCAAATCCCTGACGTATTCTTTTTCGGTAATTACCAATTCCGATATAACATTTTGTCGTCTGTCCGCACGTTTTTGTTTCTCCGACAGTGTGGGGTTTAACTCACTCCCTTGTCCACTATCCTGGACCGTGTCGGAAGTTGAAACTCTGTCATTGACCGCTTGTTTGTGAAGAGGTATTCGCCCTGGGGCAGGCACAGGTGGTGCAGGTCGATGCGGCTCGGAGAGCCTCTTTGGTCCTTCCTCTGTTATATCTTCTTCGCTTTTCCTTTCGTGTCTCATAATTACAAAGTCGTCGAGTAGATTGGAATCTGGGTCAGATGTAACGTGTATTTCCGAATTAAGATAACCTCGAGGACAGAGTCCGACGGCACCATTGATGTTTCTCACGCTCACCCAGTCGTCATTTGCCATTTCGACGACTGTGACGATATCACCCTCGGTTACACTCAGATCGCCATCCATCTGTGCGTCAAAGGTGTAATCGACCTTTACAGATGCACCGGGCTCGAGCCGATCGTGTGAACGCGTTTCGGGTTCCTGCAGCGGTCGTTGAGGTGGATCATCATTTGTATTCGTAGAATTGACGATTACTTTCACATAAGAGATTGGAAAGAATCCTCGAGCATCGTCGATAGTCCCTTCTGCCCATTCCGTGTCGAGATGTTTGATAAGGTGCACGACTTCGCCAGCAGCAAAGCTCAGCTCGTTTGAAAATTGCGCGTTGAAGGGATAGAGAGTTATTGCGTAGGGTTCAACTCCAAGAGGATTTAAATTGTCATCTGGAAGAGGTTGAGAAATTTCTATTGAAGGCTGTGAGAATGTGTTTGTATGTTGCGGCAAGATGGTATTAGGTTGCGAATTCGAGCTCGTGGAAGGTGTATCAGGAAAAATATCGTAGTAACTCGGCGCAGGTTCGTCGTTGTAGTTGATCGAATTCGTTTGGCCAAAATCTTTGTATATTGCGCCACCTTGCATGATCGAATTTGGGATAGGTTCGGCATCCATTGACCCATGAGAAGACGAATGATTGTGGCGATCACTCGATTGATCCATTTGATCGATTTCCGTATCTTCCATGTAGCTTACAAAACCCTCAGGAAAAGTGCCTACTTTCCCATCGTCTGTTGTACCACGTACCCAGCCATCCTCGAAAATCTCTAATACAGTTACTATTTCACCCTCTTTTAGATCCAATTCTTCATCTAGCTGTGCTTTGAGAGATGTCTTTACTTTGGCACGTCTTCTCACAGACTTTTTATGTGATTGTTTCTGGAAACGAATTCTACGTGTCAGACGCAGTAAGCCAGATAACGAAATTGTAATCTAATACATATGCGGTGTAAAATTATTGCAAAAAAAAGAATACCTTAAGTATACTCTGATCAAGAAGCCAGACATGGGACAATGGAAATATTCCTTCCCTGGAATCAACATGTCCAAAGTACCAATTTGTCTCAATCTGCCGGATTCCCACAATAAGTTCTCCTGTTGATGGATAAACGTTCACAGTACAAAGATTGGTTTCGATAAGATTCAAATGAATTACTTTCTTGTGTTGCGCAATAGTCAAAGCAGCGACAGACCGTTTACCTTCACCAAAAGACAAATCTCCGGATTCTTCTCCACGAAAAATTGCTATGGAAACGAAGAGTTTCTCGTGTTCTTGTATATCTGGTAAATCGACTTTGTGCAAATGATTGCAGGGAAATTTGCCCTGCCTGCCTCGTGAGTCGCCATAATACCAGTGTTTATCTATAACGTCGTGTATCTGAAATATCAAGATGTTATCATAACAGAATGTGTCAGTTCGGTTTCAGATTGCAGAGTTGAATTACGCGGTAATCTATCGCTGACTATTTTACCAAGAAATAATCTCCTTTGCTGAGACTCAATTCGCCATCGATAGTCGTGAAAAAGTCTTTAGAAACTCTCGTCAAGAATCCTCGCTCCATCTTTCTACGACGCGATTATGTGCGTCCTTCGTTGCAATCTCGTGGAAATATATTATGCATAATTACGACGACGACAGACCTGACACTGTAACATTCCTGATAGTGGTAATTTCAAGAAATACAATGACGTTTCAACATATTGTGGCGGTACCATAAACAGCCGGTGGGGGTCGAAGTCTCTCATTGATAATCAAGTAAATGTGAGTTCGGCAACAACGAACTAACGATGAATAGGAAGCTGCAATATTCCGGTTGGTACATCAACAGTGCATCGTCTTTATCAGCTTTAGAACATGAATGTGATACAATAAGAAAATGTTTGGGCTACGCAAAGTGAATAAGGGGGTAATAACAGCATGTTGTTTAATAAAGGTCATGGAAATAAAGTACTTCAGGAAGTTTGTCCGATTGTAGTGGAGATTAAAACATTTTTAGTAGGATAAGAATCAATAATGGTCAGGGTGATGGAGACAATCAGTAAATTATTTAACATATATTCTTTTTGTTTTAAATGCCAATAGAGTAAACGTGTGGCGAAGCAGAGCAGGTAGTGTCGTTATCTTCACCGAGAATGAATCTTCGGAACGCAGTGAGTTACTTTTACCACTGTAGGTTGTGTATCAATTCTTGTTAAGAATTGTAGGTATGTTGATTCATAGTTGATATCAAATATTTCAAAGTGGCATCCTTTCGAAATACTCACGACGATAAATGTTTTCTAAAAATTAATTAAGTGAATGCGTATATTTTCATTCACCAATTTTTGACCGGGATTCCCATAGCCAGTAGTTAGCGGCCTCTAGCAAGTGTACGAAATCTACTTTTTCATCGATAGTAGAACTCACAGTTTTTTTCATTACGCAACAATCTATGTTGGGCCAATATCATGTAAGGCGCGTTTTAGGTTACGTATTGCGGACCCGCGAACAGAATAGAAATTGATGGTATTGGAGATGAAGAGTTCACTCATAACAGGAATCGTTTCAAGATTATTTTATCGTCAAAGGTTTGATCATTTTCAGACAAAAGTTCATCAGCATTTTCGGTGTTTTGTCGCAAAAACTGCGTCTACCGACAGTGTCTGCGCGAACGATGATCACCGACAATAAGAACACAAATAAAACTATAGCAGTCCAAGAATTCAGTGATTCATCAAGTGATTGCTTGTTATCTGTACTCAAAAAGGCGACAGCATCATTCTTTCTCGGTAATTTCAATTAATTATTTCATTTTAACCGTTTGAGTCCCAGAGTGTATACCAGTCAGTGCGATCGTGCTGCTTGGTACTCAAACGGCTAAAAGATAGTTGCGTTGATAGATCATTACGGAATTACCTAATATTGCTTTGTTTTTCCAAGGTGGCATAGGGGTTCGTTTGTCTCTCGTACTTGTAAACAAGATAACAGGCTCCCATACAGCGTCAAACTTCTTGGCAACGATTTGTGGAAGTGTGGCTCT
Source organism: Tryphoninae sp. B BG-2022a (assembly GCA_030523005.1). Lineage (NCBI taxonomy): Eukaryota > Metazoa > Arthropoda > Insecta > Hymenoptera > Ichneumonidae > Tryphoninae sp. B BG-2022a. The sequence goes on from JAPYZU010000606.1 coordinate 22,862, forward strand.
AGCGATCTTTGTAGCAGACCGGGAGCGACGGAAATGTGAAGAAAAGATTGACCAAATGTACACTATATCTAGACAGTGAAAAGATATATTTTACTTGAGTAAATTAGTTCAAAGGATAAAATGCATTGCATCAAGCACTTTTTTAATACTCGTGTCACGGAAAAGTCTTTTTCCGTATCTAAGCAAATCTTAGAAAACATAGCGTTTAATAAGTGCCGCACAATTTCAAGATGGTACAGATCTTTGGAGCCAGTAGATTATGAATTGGATCTGGAAAGCGAGGAGTATGAAGAGATAAGTCAGGAATATCTAAACTCTCCTACAGGGGAACATAGAGCATTTATAGTGCAACCTTATGTTAAATGGGGTGATAATAAAAAAAGAAATACGACACCTGAATTGCAATTGGAAGAAGCTGTGGCACTAGTAAACACATTAACTAACTGGACAGTCGTCGATAAAATCTGTGTGCCTCTGTTGAGTCTGGATAAAAACAAATTGTTCGGCAAAGGAAACTTTGAGAAGCTTAAATCCATATTTCATAGTAACAAAAATATAAATGCTCTTTTTGTGAGTAAGAACATCCTGAGACCGGTCCAAGTAACAGAACTTCAGGAAGCTTTAAGTGTGCCAGTCTTCGATCGTTACGCAATAGTTATTCAGATATTTCGAGAGCATGCCAAGACTGCCGAGGCCAAACTTCAAGTTGAACTTGCTGAAATTCCTTATGTATGGAAAAAGATTAATTGGATAGCGGAGGATAGCGACGGCAGGATAAACCTTGTGGAAAGTCGTAGAAAAATATTACAAGCACGAGAAACAAAGCTGAGAAATGCTCTGAAGAAGCTCAGAAGTCACCGGGAGTTACTGAGAAAAAATCGTATTAACAACAACATACCAATTATCGCGGTTGTTGGTTATACAAATGCTGGAAAAACTTCTCTCATCAAAGCTCTCACTGGGGATCAATCACTGGAACCCAGAGATCAATTATTTGCAACTCTCGATACAACGGCGCATCAAGGAATACTTCCATCTAACTTAAAAGTGTTATACATGGATACAATAGGTTTTATTCAAGATGTTCCTGAGACACTCATCGAACCATTCGTTGCGACTTTCGAGGATGCTATGATAGCTGTAAATATGTTTTCCAGGATATTTTATATTTTGTTTTTTACCAATTCTATATTCACTTATCCAGTCTTCTTCATCTTCTTCTGTCATTTTGCAGGACATTATTATTCATGTATTCGATGTAAGCCATCCAGACCAACAAGCTCAAATCGAACATTTGCACAAGACTCTGGACGCATTGATGCTGGAAAAGCGGCCGATTATTAACGTTGCGAATAAATGCGACATCGCTGAGAAAGGTAGCATTCCTGATTCAGTCCTGGCAGTGTCGTCAACTAATTCTACAGGTGCGTTTCACATGAGTGTATTTTAATTCAATTAGTCAAAAAAAGAACATCACTATTGTTACAACAAATTTTCTAAACATCTTCAGGCATCGATATCTTGCGCCAGGAAATCGAGAAGCAGTTGTTGGCAGCGACTGAGCGAAGGGCAGTTAGGATTCGAGTTTTGTCGGGAAGTCCTGCCTCAGCCTGGTTGTACAAAGAAGTTGCAGTGAAGAACGTGATGCCGGATCCAAAAGATTCGCAGTACTTGTTGATGGATGTAATTGCAACGCCAGATCATCTTCGAAGATTTCGTCGCTATTTAGCGCAATAAATATATATTAATATATTTCCATGTTATGGGACTTGTCATTGATTCATTTGAATAGGTCCATAGAGATAAGTATTTGAAAAGAATTTAATTCCGTTTCATTTTTTGTTACAGTCGTGTGTTAGGGAGAATTATTTACTCGAACAAGTTATATAGTGAAATCAACGTACATTCGGGAAAGTACAGGCTGAATCGTATTTGATGGACGTTGATGCACTTTGCGTGTCGAATTAATTACTAAGTCAAGACGCTGGTGGGAAGAATGAAGTAAACGCGATTATCCAGTTCTCTCGTAGTCCGGCGCTTCATGCCCTGGTGATCCAATTTCTAAGGTTTCCGGGTGTTTACTTGTGTCCGGTTTCTCCTCGTCGAGTCTAATTTTCAACGAAATTTGCCAAGCCACTTGACCACATACCGGATAGAAAATTAGGTCAACACATTTAAAACTTTAGTGGAAACATTGTAAAATAGCCTATAATGTGAATAATTAGGATCGACGGTGCTTTATTTTCTCGTTTGAGGATATTAAAATCTGAAAAATGTAGGAAATGGTAGGCTCGTAGGCGCTTCAGGGATTTATTTTCGTAAATTATTTATGACGTACTATTTAATTGAGCATCTAATTATCATTTAAAACTTTCCATTTTTGCAAAGATTTATGGAAATCGTATGTCTCAGAGTCGCCGTTAGAGGCGCCACTAGACGATTCGAAGCGCCGCCAGGCGGCCAGGTGCGGAATTCTTTTTTTGGTATTCTTCGTCTTTGTCGCACCCCCGAAAAGTCGCATTATCGTGTAGCCGGTCGAAAAATCAAGTTCCGAACGACGAGTAGAGAAATGTGGTCGATTATTTGTAGGAAACAACGTAGAGTAGGAAAAAAATAGAGACGCGAAAAGAAAAGCGTTAATAGTTTAAGAATCCCCTCTCCGAATACAAATGTCGTACACAGGCATTGTCGACAACGTCGGACAATGTAATACGTAGGTACATCAATGCAACTTCACTGATTTCGGAACGGGCTGTAAGTATACGGAAAGGGAGACGGTTTGACGGGCGTGGGAGTTCGTATCTAGGGAGAAAGAGAAAGAAAGAAGTAAAAAGACGAATGTTGGGGAAAGGTTAGTATTAAAGATGGCCGCCTCGAGGTCTAGTTTTGTAGAAAAGGTAGTAGATTCCCACTAGAGGGTAGCATCGGCGTTTCGGAGCCGGGAGTTTGCGCATAGAGGGAAAGGGAGAGAGATAGAATTTACTCCAGGCCGTGGTGGCGGAGCCCCAGTCTAGTCCCGCGAGTGGTCCGGGCAAGCACACAACGGAGAAACTTATAGTGGCGTGTGCGGGTCCGCCTTCGGGAAATAAAACTGCCATCGAGCGTCGAGGGCTGTGCGCGGCGAGGGTGTGTGATGTGAGGGAGTGAGTGAGAGAAAGACAGAGACAGACAGACATACATACATACAGGACGTCACTGTAGAGTGACAGAGATAGAGGGAGTGAGTTCGAAATACAGGTAATATTGGGTACGTCGAGAACAAGACCCCGTAGTTTTTCCATCGTGGTGTGAAACGGGAACCTAGAAGAAGCACGCGGTGACTTGTTTTCCAGGGATATCCGGCGAGGGGGTCTAGAGCTGTCACTTCGATCGCCATTTTAGCGCCGCGGAGCACGGGAATGCGCGCCGCCGGCGAACCCGAGCAGCAGCAGCAGCAGCAGCAGCAGCAGCAGCAGCGGCAGCAGCAGCAGCAGCAACAGCAGCAGCAGCAGCAGCAGCACGCCAAGAGGATAGTGGCGGCCGCTGGAGTAGCGGACATCTGAGTTTTCGAGACACTTGCGATCCTCCTTCCTCGAGCACGACGCGCGCAAGATAGAAAAAGAGTAATAGGAGTATAGATAGCATAGATAGATACAGGATTTATATTTCGCAAGGAGGACGAAACACGACCAAGTTGGATATTACTATTGTGTGTTCGCGAGTGTACTCCCTCTCCCTTCCCCTCCTCTCGCTCAAGCCCCCTTCCCTAAGCTCGTGCGTGTCTGTCGCGTCCTTGCTGCAAGCGTGAACGGCATTGCAACGAGAGAAAGAGCGAGCGATAGAGTGAGTAACAGGCGTGGATGAGACAAAAACGAGAGGAAGAAAAGACCGAGCCACAGTGGAGAAGAAGCGTAAGCGTGTGCCGGCGAGAAAATACCCCGTGTGTATGAGAGTGTGTAGTGAAGTGTCCAGTGTGTACGTGTGTAGAGTTTCGTGGGAGGCTTCGCTCGAAGGCATTATTCTCGATCGTTTTTCTCGCTACCAAAGGGAACGCACGACCAAAACAACGGACGCACACAGACAGGGTTATTCGTTCTTCGATCTTTCTTTTATTCCGTCGGTAAGCTGACTCGTAAATTCTTTCCACTGCCCGACCCCTGTTGAGGTTACGTTCGCGCCCTTCCTTATTCTTTCTCGAGGATAGCTAACGTGTTCCACACGGGAAATACGTATGCATACATACATACATATATGCGTCATCTTTACAATATAAATATACATAACCTATACATTCCCACGATCGTCAACGGGTCATTGTCAGCCACAAGAAATTTTTTCCTTTTCTTTTTTTCCTTACAATCTTGTGTTTCGAGTAAAGCCAAGAAAACGTGGACCACGTAAATTTCGACTAACTTCCAACTCAATTGAGAATTAAACGGACATAGTGCGCGAACGTTAAATACGAATTTTTGCCAATAATGTCGCTTATGAAAAGGCGAATGTTTTTTTAAATCCTTTTTATTTCTCGATCGCGATTGAAGCTGCCAAGTAGTAATAAATAATAATATTCGCGTAACAAAACGTAACGCGAATCGAGTGCGGGAGCGTTATAAATATATATACAGAGGACATACGTACAATAAAAAAAATAAAGATAAAATAAAAACGGGTAAATCGTGATATACAGTCGTGAAATAGAAGGCGCGCGTGGGCGTCTCTCTTGCCAGTCGTGGAATAATCGGCGCCATACTGGCTCTCGCGAACGTTTTTTCGTTTATTTTATTGCAACTTTTATAGTAAAAAAAAAACAAAGAAAAAAAAACAAAAAGGGACGAAGAAAAGTACAATTTCTTCGAGTTGTCCGAAGGACGTTGAGCGCGCGTGTGGGATTTGGGCCGTACTCGCTGACGATAAATCGTGACGTTACTTCATCTTTTCTTTTTTTTCTTTTTTATTCCTTTCTTCCCTTTCGTTTGCACAAAACAACCTTCGCGCGTGTCTGTGTGTGTGTGTGTGTGTTTCGTGAGTTTCATTTTTACTCTTCGATACGTGACCGAATAATCGCGAGTGTTAAATCGTTGGAGATATCGGGGTCAAAGGTGAAGCGAAAAAGAAAATAAAGAATAAGCGAAGGCGACGTGGTATCGGCGGTGGAAAGGCGAGGAAAACAGTACGCTTGGACGACGAGACGTATAGAGAAAGAGAGAGAGAGAGAGAGAGAGAGAGAGAGATCATAAGGAGGATCGAAGCAGCCGAGGAGACCTCACGAGATGATTCTGCGCGTCTACTGAGTAACGAGTCGACACACGGTAAGTACTTGAAAAAATTAAAACTAAATTTTTATATTTTTGTTTATCTTCAAATTTAATTGCCTTCGTTCATTCTATGTACACCCGGGGCTAAATTTTATTTTACATTTCAGAGCGCGAATTAAATTAAATATTTCAACGCGTCGTGCATCGTCCAACGAGATTTAATCACAATTCGAAAATATCGCCACGGGCTATACACAAAACATTTTCAACTAACCGGCGAATAAATTTCCCACGTTGCACAATGCTCTCGTTTAAATTCCAAAATAACGTTATAACCCCCCTGGATTATGACAGAACTCTGCGTGTGTACTACGACACTGGATAAATTCACAAGTTCCTACGGTAGAGAGACGTAGTGTGTTGACGGGGGGGGGGGGGGGGTGGGACTGATTTTCTCGTCCCGGCGAATCGAGCGAAGGGGGGAACTTTTCGTGCCCCCCGGGCCGGTCGTTTT
>JAPYZU010000607.1:0-28698 GCA_030523005.1 Tryphoninae sp. B BG-2022a
AGAGTAATTCTTATCAGACTCAATTTTTTTACGCAATATGTTTGGCTTCACGTTTTACATATTTTTAATAGAAAAAACGTTTTTTTCTTCTAGAAATAAATCCAATCAAAACTGACGTATCGTTATCTCATCACTGGCTTAATTACTTACGAAGTAATATCATGGTGATCGGCAAGTATGTTGCGAAAAGCAACTGTCGGATCACCGTAACCTTTTATCGCGTCTGGTGAATTAATATGACGAATTCTATGAGCCAGAATCGCGAGATCACCCGTAACGTGTACTATCAACGTGCAGATAAAACACGTCGATACCATGTCAAAATAGTAATAATACATCATCGGAATTTGCGAGATGTACACGAGTGCATAGGTACGAGCATCCACAATTTCATGATACACTTTCATCCTACAGGGCAGCATGTAGGTAATCGTTTCGTTGTGCAACACTGTCGAAAAAAGACATTTTTGTAACTCGAAAATCTCTAAACGCGTACCAAGACAATTTTACGTTCTACAGGAAATGAAATATATAAATTACCAGCTCTCGAAATACTCTCGAATGGTTTCAAAAAAAGCATGAGAATCGTCATTATGTTGAAAAAACTACCAGTCTGAAAGAAAAATCTTCCAATCGCGTTGTACGACAAGTACAATTTTTTTTCGGTAGAATCCTTATATCTATCCTCGTTCACACTCAATTGTACTCGTTGTACAACGTCCATGAATAAATTCGAATACCTAAACGCGAGCATTTTCGCTGTGACCATTATTTGCGTCGATGCCTCGAGAAGATTTGTGATAGTCAGTGACATGTCACCGAAAACACTGACAAGATCACTGAGTGTCAGAATCATATGTATGAAAAAATAGAGAGCACCGATGTAAAATTTGAAATAAGATCTTTCCAATGGCCACATACCACCGAAGCCGAGTATACGTTTGTTCCAGACGAGCAATTCTTTGATACTCTTCAAATCATCCTGAAATTATTTTTCCCATGTCACGTATCGATGCAACGATGAAACGACAAAAAGAAAAAGAAATAATTTCCGATAATTCCGATAATTCGAACAATTTTTGTATCGAACAATTTTTATTCCCTCGACTCACGTCCATTATTCTTCCGTACGAATTTTTTTTTTCTTTTTATTTCTTATAAAGACTCGTGGACGAAAAAAATTTCCCGACGAACGTCTGACAATTGGCAAAGTTCGCAAGTATAAGACGAATTTCAAACTCAACAACGTCGCGATATTTAAGAATTCATGAGAGATGTTAGGCACGCTCTGGGGCGAGTGAACTCTGCAGTTGACGATACCTTAGGGTGCGATTATTTGTCAATTTTTCTTAACGATTATTCTTAGAATTTCTCGTAGTTGTTCTGAAACGATTATTAATTTGTAAAGAATTCGAGGGGCGAATGCAACGCATGCGCAGTTGTTTGTTCACTGCTTATTGTTAGTAACAAACAGACTTGGCAGTACGTGGCCGCTTATGAAAGTCTGCGGAAGTGTTGTTATTAGAGGAAAGTTACTGGAGGAAAGTGAAGTGAACGTAATTTGTATGAAAATAAATTTTGGTATCGCAAAATATAATCATTTTTTTGTTAAATCGAGGAACGTCGGGTCATAATCGATCGTGAAATGTGTCAGCGAAAAAATATCAAAATTATATAAAACATGAAATTCTTTCTGTTTTGGCAATTCGCTTAATTTAAGCATTTGGATTATCATTTCCCGCTTTATGAGAGACAAATTACGTGGCCCGAGCATAAAATTTAATTCATCAATTTCGATTTTTTCGATCGTTCGATATTTAAAGAATAAATGTTACAGACTAACAGTTTACATTTGCAATTAAACAACGGCACGAAGCATCGATATATAAGCCATAACGGTTTTTAGTATCTGAAAAAATAATGAAAAACATAGTTTCTTTTTTATGAATATAGGTATTATCTTGAATCTATAGTCGTTCACGCACCTCGCTATATCGAGGAAGCGAAAAAATGTAAAATCTTCCAGCAGTTAATTGGAGAGGCTTCTGCGCCCGAATCATGCAAATAATCAAAGATTTTTGATCTTCCACCATCATGTCGTACCATCGGCACTCGTAATAAGCATCGCAAATGTTTTCACTCTGTCAAAGATTTAGTTACAATTTTAATTTTCAGCAAGTCAATGCCACGTGCATACGGCCAAGATTAATTTTACCTCGCGAATTAAATAATCACCGGTAATACAATATACCAGAATCAATATGAGCACAGAAATTGTGTAAATAGCGAAGAAAAAGATGTCGTATATAGAGATGGAAATGGTGTTCTGTGGAAAAAAAAACATTAAATTACATTAAAACGTTGAGCGCCACGCGAATTCTTAAGGAAATCCCCGTCAGGCCGCGCGCGTTGTTTACAATTTAAAGCGTTGGTATACTACAGATACTGTCAGCCACCGGTAGTAGACGCGGCCTAACCGGAAATTTCAGTGCCAAGCACCGATGACTCACGTGGCACTCAACGTGATAAGAAAAAATAACAACTCAAATTAATCGTTTAATTGAGATTTCTCACCGCTAATAAATTGTAGGCCGTAAGTCCGATGAGAATGCTCGACAAAATCAATTCTTCCAGTAAAGGTATATTGAAAATATCATCGATCGTCGAAGTGATTCTATTTACAAAAGTTCACTCGATGTATGTTTCGCACATTCTTTTTCTCCCTGATACCTCGTCTTCATCAAACTCACCTTATGATCTCGCGGTGTTTTTCGATAATTCGTCGCAGCGCATTTTTCGGATTTTCATAATCGTCTGTAGAATTGGACGTGGATCCGATGAGATGTATCCTGTGTGCCAATACTGACATCTCGCCGGTAACGTGAACAACCACGGTGCATAGAAAAAATACGGACATCGAGTGAATGGAATAATAATAAACCATAGGAGCTTGCGACAGATAAACGAGTGCATAGACACGGATATCGGTGATATTAGACAGTAGAGGCATTTTGTAAGGCAAGACGAATTGCAAATTTTCGTTGAAAATCGCTGTCAAAAAAAGAGTGGGACGATCTAAAATTAATCTTGTTTTTGTTCAAACGATTAGCTGGAAAATATATAGTTACAAGATGAATTTCATTTAATGTTTTTTTTACCGGCGGTTATAAGATTCTTCAACGGTGTCAGATAATAAGCGACAGTCGTGATAAACGCTGAGTAACCACCGGTCTTAAAAAATCTTCTTCCAACGGTAATGTGAGCGAGATACAATTTTTTCTCCATTTCGTTACGATAGTTATTCTCGTTAAATCCCTCGCTCATATTGCACAAAATGTGTGTTAGACCCTTGGAGTGTCTCAATATGAGCATTTTAACACCGAGCATTATTTGTACAGAACTTTCGAGTAGATTCGCTATCATCAGTGTCAAATCCCCGAAAACACCCACGAAATCGTTCAGCACGAACGCAAGTTGAAATAAAACATATACGTAGCCAATGTAAAATTTGATAAAGGCCGATTCCAACGGCCACATTCCACCTATTGAGAATATTCGTCTGTTCCAGACGTAAACTTGTTCGGCACTGTGTGACATAAACGTATAAATAAAAGTCTCGCAGACCCGATAGGTTTTTGCTACGACTTGCACACTCACGCTCATGTTTTGGTTATACGATTGTCCCAAGACCAAGTCTTCGTCAACAATGAAGGCGAAAACCTTTGACCAATTACGAAAATTGTCTCCGAAGGTAAATACGGATAATGGTCGGGTTCGATGCGATCAGTCGCCTGCCGCCTTGAAATTGACGACATCAGACATGCAAATGTCAAAATCGTGATATCTTAAATAATATCAGTTCCGTACAAAATTATCGACCATTTCTTTCCTATATCATTATTTTTCCCCTTCTACGTTATCCCGTATCTGCTGAATACATTCAGTTTTTCACGACGCTTGCGCATTGTCCCGTTTTTCCGGGAGACGAGTGGTATTTGTCACAACATTGTTAATATCGGAGACAAATGGTTGCCTCGAGGACATTTCGTATCTGGTGTTTCGATACGTGAAATGGTAAAACATTTGAAAAACCATACATACATCATGAATATAGTGCGTCACATTCCGTACACGTAGTTTTGTGATTACGCATTTTTAAACGTATTTAAATCTTATTGAAATGTGTGTCACGAAAATCCTACGAAAAAGCTTCTTATAAATTAATTCGATTTTTACAAATTTTTGGTTTAATTCAATGAAATGAGCGTACGAATTCGTAATTTTTTTTAAACGACAGTACGTAACATCGAGATGTAAGCCATGGCGGATTTGAGAACCTAAAGAATGATATTTGAGAAAAGTTATTTTTCATTCGAGCACATTATCGTGATGTTTTATTATTCGAGGTGCACTTACGCCGCTAAATCTGCTTAGTGAAAATACGTAAAATCGTCCGGCTGTCAGTTGTAACGGTGTTTGTGCTCGAGTCATACAGATTATCATATGCTTCCGGAATTCTAATGGCATATCGTACCATTGGCACTCGTAATACGCATTTTGCACGTTTGAGCTCTAAAAATTTGTGAAATTTCACTTATTTTTCCTATACACAAATGTCGATTCGGATTTATAGATATCTCACCTCGCGTATTAAAAGTTCACCCGTAACGCAATAAACGAGTATCAATACAACTAGAGCGGCGGATAGATTCAAAAAGTATAAAAATTCAACCATAGATACCGTTAATGAATTCTGCGAAAACGAAGAGGAAAGAAAATTAAAACCTCAGAAATGTAAAATTTGTTTTCGCTATGTTTGTAAAATAGTTCATACCGCGAGAATACTGTAAGCAGCAAGTCCAATGAGCATTGTCGAAATTGTTAATTCCTCCAGCAAAACGAGATTGAAAATATCGTCGATCGCCTTGACAGTTCTACAAAACAAAAAATAATTTTGGGGAAAAATTCACATTTTTAAATACGTTAGATCGATCGACATTATTCAAGCTTACAAAATAATTTGCTGATGTTTCGTTACGATATCACGAAAAGCGACTTTTGGCTCGTTCTGGACCGAGTCTGATCGATTAATTTGTCTTATCCTATGAGCCAATACGGACAATTCACCGGAAACGTGTACGACCAATGTACAAAGGAAACAAATCGACATCGTGTGAACGTAGTAATAGTAAAGCATGGGAGATAACGAGAGATAAATCAATCCATACGTATGACTATCCGTAATATCGAAGAACAGACGCATGCGATAAGGCAATACGTATGGTATCGTCTCGTTATGAAGTGCTGTCAAGTATAAAAAAATTGAAACGAAAATAAAATGAATCAATTTAATCAAAATTGTGATATTTTAATTTCTATCGATCACAAAATATTGAATATAATCAATTTGCTTGATTGAAAAATTTGAATTAAATATTGTTATTGTTCACACTGTAAGTTTTGATAAAAAGTTCTCACCAGCCTTGATAACATCTTCCAAAGGGCTAAAATGAAAGGTCACAACTGTAGCCAATGCCAAATAACTGCCCGTTCGAAAAAAAGCTCGTCCGATCGCTATGTATTCAAGATACAAGCTCTTCTCCTTCTGATCCCTGTAATTCTCATGTCTCGCGCCGGCTTCTACTTGTCTCACAATTTTTTTCAAAGGTACCGAGTATCTAAGTACCATCATTTTAACTCCTACCATGGCTTGTACCGTTGTTTCAGAAAGATTCGCTATCATAAGCGACATATCACCGAAAACGTCGAGAAAATCCTCGATGGCCATAATTCCATGCACCACGAGATAAAAGTACCAGATGTAAAAATTAACGTAACTCGATTTCAATGGCCATATGCCACCGATCGAGAGGATCTGCCTGTTCCAGACATAAAGCTGTTCTGCACTTTTCAGATTTGTCTAAAATTATTATTATTTTGTTCAAGAAAAAAATCGCTTCCGTGAAAAATAATGATAATAAACTTTCACAGTTCCAATCATTTCGAAGTGAATAACCGTTATACTTACATCCATAAGAGAAATTATTATTGTCGTACGATCGTACCTTGGCTAAGACTGATCGCTAAGATCTTTCCAATATTGCAACAATTTTCGCGAAGCTATATAGTAGAGATAATTGTACGACTACAGCATGCTGTAGACAGTAGCGACAATACTTGGAAATTTATCGACGTATCAGACATGCAAATATGTCAAATTGAGATAATTTCGATTTACCGCACATCCGTTTCCTATACCTACCGTTATTTTATTGTCTATAATAAATAGCTAAAGAACACGGGAATGAATTACCGTCAATTTTTCTACGACGCATGCGCATCGTTTTGTTTTTTTTTTTTTCGTTACACGTATCACGTCTGTTCAAAGTCTCTCCTCCTCGATATTGGACGAGAAAAGTGAGAACACGGGGTATACGAGTATTACATTTTATGTGAATTTTTGTTGTTGTTTTATGTTGTAAATTATACCTAAATGTAAATAAAAAAAAGTGCATCGAAAATATTGAACTTGTATAAAACTTTCTTACCGATTTATTCGATCTTTACATATTTCTGTGTTCAACAAAACAAACGTAAGTTTCGTAATTTTTCAAACAACGGTACGTAACATCGATATATAAGTCATGGCAGTTTTGAGTACCTAAACGACATGTTAAAAATATTATTTTTCATGCAATTCATTATCGTAATATTTGATTATACGACTTACACTTACGCCACTAAATCTGCTTAGAGAAAATACGTAAAATCGTCCAGCTGTCAATCGCAGAGGTTTTTGAGCTCGAGCCATGCAAATTGTCATATGTTTCCGATACTCCGATGGCATGTCGTACCATCGACACTCGTAATAAGCATCGTGCACATTTACACTCTGAAAATAATTTTTGAAAAATTCACGATTCATTTTTCTTCTCCGGTGCAAAAACAAACGATCTCTCAAAGATCTCACCTCGCGTAAGAGAAAATCACCACCGATGCAATATACAAGAATCAGGACGAATAGAGCCATGGAATAATTGACGAAGAAAAAGAACTCGAACATAGACACCATAAGAGATTTCTGTAAAACGAATGAAAAGTTGAAAAAAAAAATGAATTTCTTAAATTCAGCTTTACTTTATTATGCTTCCTCTTATTTCATACCGATAGTACGCTATAAGCAGCGAGTCCAATGAGCATCGTTGAGATTATGAGTTCTTCCAACAAAACTACGTTAAAAACCTCATCGATCGTTTCGGCAGATCTAAGAAAAAATAATCCTAACCTTGAAATTTTCACCCTTATCAAAGTGTCGAGATTTAATGAAGTCGACGATCATAACTCACTGAATGATCTTTTGGTGTCTCTCGACTATATCACGAAAAGCGATTTTCGGATCGTTTTGATCGCCGGTTGAATTCGATCGATTAATGTGTCTTATTCTGTGAGCCAGAACTGACAATTCACCAGCAACGTGTACAATCAACGTACAAAGGAAACAAACCGATATTGTATGACAATAATAGTAATAAAACATTGGAGATTGCGAGAGATAAACGAGTACGTAAGTTCGAGTAGACGTCATTTCAAAGAACAGTTTCGTTCGATAAGGCAATACGTAAGGTATCGTCTCGTTGTGCATCGCTATCAAAAATTCATTAATTAATTTTTTACCATCCGATTAAAATTCCACCTATATACAATTTTCCTCACCAGCTTTGATAATATCCTCGAACGGTTTTAAATGATAAGTCAACACAGTACCAAAAGACAGATAACTGCCTATACGAAAAAATGTTCTTCCAATCTTGTTATACTCGAGATACAATTTCATCTCGGTTTCGTCTCTATAATACTGTTCCGTCGCCGAAGCTTCAACTTGTTTCAATAATTTCTTCAACGGTATCGAATGTCTCAAGACAATCATTTTAACTCCCATCATAGCTTGTACAGAAGTCTCGGAAAGATTCGCTATCATAAGCGTTATATTACCAAATACGTTAATAAAATCACCAATCGCCATAACGACGTTCGTTATGAAATACACGTAAGTTATGTAAAATCTCACGAAAGTTGGATCCAATGGCCACATTCCACCGATCGACAGAACACGTTTGTTCCAGGCGTGTAATTCACGGACATTTTTAAAATTTACCTGCAGCAAATGGATCAAAATACCTTGTAAATACATTTATCAAAAAATAATTGAATTGTAAACTATTCGACACAGAGAATACAATCAATTAATATATTTTCTCATGTATCACTCACTGTCATGATTTGGATATTGTATCAAAAGATTTACCACGACGGTTTGTCGAAGACTGAAACGCGAATGTCTTGAGATCGGGTAATTTGCATAAGGGAATAAGTTCGATTATACGAAGAAAAACGTCATGTCGCGAACCCTAAGGTAATGCCAGGGGATGCATAGTAAATTACATCGATCAATTTTCCATATTATTATCGCTCGTAATTTATGTCGATTTATCCAAGTTTGTATCGTAGTTGGTCTCTTCTCAGAACGCATGCGTATCTTACATTCGTTTTAGTCGTTTCGTTCGTTGTAGGTACACAGGAATTACGATTGACGAAATTACAAAAGTTTTTATTATTACCCCGGGAAAAATATATAATACTATGCCTATCGATATAAGAGATTTGCATGGGATACAATAAACATTGTCGTAGTCGCTCACACGCAATTTCGCAACAGAGAGACGTAGCCCATTGACGTTCGCAAAACCTGCGAATATGAAGGGAAAAAGGAGATAAAACTTCCGGTGACTCGCGATAAAATTGAATTTAAGAAAATGTAAGAACGTACGTCTGTGAAACCACTCAGGCAAAAGACGTATGCTTTCCCGGCTGACAAATGAAGTGGCTCTTGTGTCGCGCCGATGCAAATAACGAGACACTTCCGGAAGTTCAACGACGATTCGTACCAATTGCATTGGTAATATGCCTCGTGAACTCTTGTGCTCTGGACAATTTGTCGTGGATTAAATTTATGTTAAAATCACGATAATAATGGATAATATAGTCAGGTGAGAGATATTGATTACACACCTCGTCTATGAGACATTCCCCAACGATGCAGTAAGCGTACAGCAAAAATAGTATCGTTATCGAGCACACGATTGCTATGACAAATACTAAAAAATCAGTCTGTGTTCTCTGGAAAAATGGAAATAGAATTGATTCGAAAAATTGACGAGACCGGAAGTGAGATATTTGTATAAACTCAGGAACAAATTTTGATATTAAATATGAAAGATTATTTATTTACTACGATAACGAGGTAAGAGGTCAGGCCGAGAAGTAAGGTGGTCCCTGCCAGATCCTGCAGTAGAACCAAATTGAAAGCATCGTCCATCGATCTTGCCATCCTACCAACCGGATATTCGAAATTTTTATTTGAATTTACTTGGATTTTGTGGGTATTTTTTTTTTAATCAATCAAACTCGATTTGGGCAAATTATGGGAAAAAATTAATCAACTCTCACCATATCGATCTTAAATGTCTTTCTGCCAATTTTCCAAAAACTGCGTTGCTGTTGTCATTATCGTTGATTAATGACACTTCAATGTTTTTTATTCTATGTTGCAGAATCGCCAATTGACCGCAAACATGGAGTACCATAGTGGTTAGAAGACAGAACCATGCGCTGTGACAAACTAGCACGTACATCATCGGTGATTGATAAATGTACACCATGAGATACGTTCGCGCGTTGTTCAGCGTGAAGAAGAGACGCGTTCGAAATGGAAGAACGTAAGGACTCGTATCGTTCAGGTGCACTGTTCGAGATTTGCAAAGAACCGGTAAGCTTTTCAACGATTCAAACAAAATTGAAATCTTATCACGATTTCAATTGATAAAACGATGAGCTATTTTATCAATTATATTGATCGTGATGCAAAATTCTATTACATCAAATATTTTAAAGAAAAAGATCGTTATTATCTAAAAAAAAATGTTAAATATTTCAACACTCACTCGTACGAATGAAATGTTCCATGGGAACAAAGTAGTACATGACCGAGCCCGTTGCCATCGTAGGTATCGTTATCTTGTAGAAAAGTTTGGCCAGAAAATTGTACTTTTGATAAATTTCTCTCTCCTCGAGACTCTCGTAATTCTCGAGACAGAAATCTTCCTTAATCGCGATTATGAGACGACGAAGTGTCGTACTATGGCGTATAACGATGAGTTTCGCCAATACCATGGTCTGAAAAACTGTCTCGACGGCGTTGTTTACAACTAGCTCGAGATTATCGAAATTCGCGTACAATTCTGCATACTGCATGCTCAGATGAATCGTGAGATAAACGATCCATATCGTTGATCTTACGTAAGTTGGTTCTAAGGGCCAAGCACCACCGATCGTTAGAAATTTTTCGTTCCAATCCCACACGTCATTAACGCTGGCAAAGTTGTCCTGCGAAATAAATCACACTTTTTTTTACAAAATTTACATAGAACGATCTTTTTTCTTTAAACGAGTAGAAACAAAATCAACATACAGCCACCATGTTCTTTGTCGTTATGTCGGTTTGATAGTTGGCAAAGAACTGGGTGGCAAGTCGTTCGCCAAGGGTCGAAGAAAGCTATAATTTTCATTCGCGATCGTGATCGTTCGTGTTGGATAATTCATAACGACATTAGAGGCGACGAATTATAATAGATAGCTTGACATTACACGAGATATCTTGAGATGTCTATACTTAGAAAGCAATTGAGACATCTCGCATGCTCGGTCTATTATTCTAATCGAATTATCTCAGCGAAGCTTTATTTTCTACACCATTATTGTATTTTTTTCGATACGATAATGTCTCGAGTAAAGATAGAGTCATTTTATTACCCCCTCTTTCCGGACTTGAGCGGTGAGACGACCTTTGCGGAAACAGTTCGCGAAAATTTTAGCCGGGACAGGAAGTCGCCGAGTTTCTTATTTTTAACGAATAGTCTTTTTAGCATTTTCTAAAAACAAATACGCTTCCTCAGGGAGAAATCTTTGTTCCTATATTTCAGTGATAAGGATTGAAATTAATTAAATTATAACATTCTTGTTAAAAAAAATGATGTCACTTCTCGTTACGAGTTTTATTACGACAATTTACATTTTTTGTTGACAAATGCACAATCGCACTTTGTTACAAGTTTTGTATTTACTTTATCTACAAAGTTTTTATTTCATCAAAACATCCATAAAATACAGATCAATAACAAAAATACCAATTTATCTCGTTTTAGTTTTTTGTCTCTCGTAAATCGATACGATTGTTTTGTGTGTTCGGTGTCGCTGATGCACAAGAAAATATACATAGAAATTATTATTGAATCGATGATGTGAGGGTTTATTAAATTTTCCAAAAAAAAGTGTGAGATTCTCTCGGAAGAGGCCCTGTTGAGTTAATCGTTATCGATTCGAACACATTACTTTGCTTTGACCAATACACACGCGCCCGACTCGAAGATCCTATGGCTCTTTATTTCCCGAAGGATCTAAATGAGCGCAAAGTCCTATCGTAAAATCGAGAAGACGGCGATGGCTAATAGCAAATTATGCTACGACACTCTCTGCCCGGGATCCAGGGACCTTCCTCAGAGCTAGAAATTTGAGTTACGAAACGAACTCCGATAGTGGCTCCGCAGTGTTGCTCGAGCGAATCTCGTACTAACTCAAGCGCGGTCGGCCTATTTATATAGACATTATAGCGAGACCAACCGCTTGTGAGAAAGACGTTTTTTCAATTTTTCGAGCCATACGCCATTTTTTGATTCAACAAAAATCACACCATCGTATTTCTTGCGAGTAAGTATATTTTTTTCGATGACTTTCAGTCCGCTAAAACGAACATTATTTTGTCACGACGTACGCAATAAGTGTGATAAACATCGAGCTTCTCTCTTCGATACAAAATACTTTCTCTATTTCATTCACGAAACAAAAGTATACATATGCTCGTCTGTTAAAATCATCGAGTTTTGCATGTAAAATTGTCATTGGTATAAAATAATTAAAAAGCGAGGCATTCGTTTCGTTTCGTGTTCTTCGTTGATTTGAGCAACAATTACGAGAATACGTAACGTGTATTACTTTTTTTGTTTCGTTTCTTTCTTTTTTTGCTTTTTAAACAATTCTTCCCTTTCTTTTTCAACAATAAGGAAAACAATATTTGAGCCGGGTACGAAGGAAAGTAGGTGACGAATTTACGAATTGATCCCGGACAATCTTCGACCCTGATCGATCTCTTATGGCAGGAATTCGTATGATTGCTGTAAAAAATCTCATTTCTCTTTGTCAATTGGAAAACAAGCAAAAACGAGGAATAAACAATCAAAAAAACAATACGGTATCAATTCCTAAGTTACGATCCGCTCTCTTCGACCTGGAAATAAAACGCACAAATGCAGAACGGTTTTTTTTCCTTTTTTGTTTTTAGTTTCGTGCGCCCTCGGATTGCGCGTTACTTCTTATTCCTGATTCCTCCTTCCTTTGTTCCTTATTGCGCGCGTCATTACGGCTTTCATTTAATTGAAATCCAACGTATCCTCACTTCTCGAGTTTGATTATGTAAGCTTCGCCAGGTGCGACGGACAGACGTTTGAAGAATATGTCTTGATTTATCATTCCAGGCGGTCCGACGACGACGTGACCATCGTAGTAAAGCGACGAGAGATCTTTGGTTTGTCTCACGCTGCCCAGATTCGCAATGAATACGTAAGTGTTCTTGCGCGGATACCATCTCTCGATCACGATCAATTCGTCCTCCGAGTATCTGACACAGAGCAACATCGATCGATATTGGATTATCGAACAAACCAACGAAACATGGGAGGTTCTAATTATTTTCTCAACGACACGTCGAATAACGGATGGACATTTTGTCTTTTTTCCAGATTTACCTGACCCCGCAGTTGGCGGTTATCCTGTCGTGCTTGAGTGCAGCTTCGACGAATATTGGCGCCGTCGTTCGACGAAGTTTCGCCATTTCGGGCACGGCACCGGCCATGTCGGATTCTTTGGGTCGTGAGGAAACCGGCAACCATGGTATCACCCCGTGCGACGAGAAATTCTCCGTCGAGCCTGTCACACCTTCCCAGTACATCGGTGCGAGATTGTGCAGATGATCGAGATCCTGATGATCCTTGCAGTCGCAATCGGTCATGCCGATCTACGCAAAGTTGCATGAAATCAAAATTGCGGCAAGCCTAACAAGTGAAGTCTTTTGAACGTTATATGAGGTAATTTGATGACTCGGTATTGTTTTGATTGTATTCTTTTAGATCAATTCTTCATTGTTATTGTTCATTTTTTTATATTTGTAAGGTAGAAAATTGTCTACTTACTTCATCGCCGTAAAAAATATTCGGTGTTCCAGGCAGCATCATGCCCAATAACGTAGCAGCCGCGCTGGCATTTTGTACTGTCAATGTCGAGGCGACTCTTGGACTGTCAACACTACCGATCGACCATTGTACCCAGGGATAATTGGCATAAGGCTCGGAAAATAGAATTCCCTTGGTCACCTTGTCGATCTGCGATTTGACGTCTTTCGTTCCATTGTTGAGTCGCAAATTGACGTTAACCAGATCGATGACATCGAGTAGCTTCTCCTGAGGTCCACCCCTGGATGCGCTCTCCAAAGCTTCCAAGTCGCAGATGAGAATTCTGCGGGACTCAGCGACTTTTCTCCATTCGTTGATTAGTCGAACGAAATTATCATCTTTGACATAATGTTTCAGGCCTTTCAGATAAAATCCATCGACTCCCTTCTTAGACCAAAATCTTATCGCCGCAGTGATGACGTGCTCCTCGAGTTCCGGATTAGCATAATTCGATGACAACGCTTCCTGTCTCGATTCCGAAAAATCTGGAATTTTCGTGGATGCGATATCGATCGTACGAGGAACAGAAGTGGTCGATATGCTTGACAAGACAGTTGATGCGATATCAGGAAAGATGGTTGTTGGGTTTTTCAAGGGATTTGGAATTTTCGCTGTTTCATCGTTTTCGCGTTTCTTGCGAATTTCCGACATGGTCTCGTTTTCCTCCGTTCTAACACGTCGAGAAATTTCACTTTTCAGATTCTTCACGAAAGGATAGAGCGGTAGATCGAGGATGAGAGTCATGTTACGACTGTGAAGACTTGCAACGAGCGCATCAAAGTCTTCCTGTGTCCCCAGATTCTCGTCTATCATCGTCAGACTTGTAACACTGGCAAAATTTTCAGGATACTGCTCCGATCGAAATATCGAATTTAATCTAACCCCCTTTACACCAAGATCCTTCAGATAATCCAACCGCATCGTAATCCCCCGCAAATCTCCGATACCATGACCGCCTTTCGACGAATCTTGAAAAGAGGCTGGAAATATTTCGTAAAATAAACTTCCCTGCCACCATTCCAGTTCCGGATCGCACCTGTGTAAACACAAACAGAAAAAATCGCATGAGTAATAGTAAAAATCGCATGAGCAATAGTAGAAACTTTGATGCACATTATTTTTCTTTCACTCATTATCGATCTATCGATTTACTGAATGTATCGAAAATATCGATAGATCGATGATAAATAAGGCTAATAATCGTTGAATGAATTTTCATTATGTATATGTCTTTTCACTAATTGCGTGGATCGAAGATCGATGAGTGGATGATCTACAAACCCTGACTATAATTTATCGACGGATGGTAAAACAGGTCGCATGCTCGACTTCTTTCTAATGGAAGGTTTGTGCTACCAGAGCCATCTTACGTCTTTCTATGTCACAATGATATTTTGCCTCGTACATTCACTGCCTACACTATGCTATGTCCATATCGCCTACGTATGAGCTATAGATTTATTATTCAAGAGTATATCGACTGAAGGGACCACCAACGATCAATAGTGATCAGCGAACACTTGCCAAGTGCTCAACCACTTTAAGCGTTGCATACACTTGACACGATTAAAAAAAAAAAAGAATTATCAATTTCAGGTCGAT
The DNA here is from genome assembly GCA_030523005.1 of Tryphoninae sp. B BG-2022a. Lineage (NCBI taxonomy): Eukaryota > Metazoa > Arthropoda > Insecta > Hymenoptera > Ichneumonidae > Tryphoninae sp. B BG-2022a. The sequence goes on from JAPYZU010000607.1 coordinate 15,003, forward strand.
CAATTAACGATGCAAATTTAATTAAATTCTTTTGCGTCAAATTTCTCGTAAAACTATTTTTCAATTACATCCCGATATTACTGCAATTTTGTCGATCAAAAATTGAAACTATTGGCTAATCTTTTTTTTCCCGTTCGTTCACAGAGATGAAATTTATAAATATATTTTCACGAATTCTCTCACAGTCTCACCTTCGTGGCATTATGGCGATTCCCCGAATAGCCAGAGCTGTGCACAGCCCAAGAATCCAGACCATGAACCAAAACGATACTTTTCGTATTCTCGGCCAATTCCATCGCATAAAACTGTAGTTTTTCGGTGGTTTTGGTACCGTCAATTGTATCGGAACGAGTGGTGGTTTACCTCCATTTTCCTGATTGTAAAACTGAAAACATTTTTCATATTCTTATTAATTCAATGAGAAATAAAACGAAGACGAAGGAAGTTGAATCGCGCTCTACGCATTTCTCGCATTCACTTAGCGAGAGTTATTTCGGACGGTTGAAAATTGCGACAGTTTTCCCAGTCGAAAGCCGAAAGTGGACGAGTGGAAGAGAGAGAAAAGCTGGCGTTAACGCGAATGCGACGAACGTCGAGTGTCAGCGATTGGGACATTTGTCAATTAATCTCACCCGATGTTATATACGCCAGCTATTCTTTTCGTCTTACCAGCCAAGATTGAAACAAAAGTGGACCTTGAAAAATCGTGAATACGAACGTACGATCGTACCAAATTTTATTTTATACGATTGAGTTGTTCGTTAATCGAGGATAACGTACACGCAACAATCCAGAACAGAGAGAGAGAGTTTCAATTAGAAGCAATTGAGTGTGACGACGATTCGTATGAAATCTTCAATGAGCAGCGTGCTCGCTTTAGCCAAAGTATTTGCATTTCAATTCCCGTTGGCACGCGGCTAATAAAATTCGTACAAATTGTTCCAACTTCCTCATAAACGCAGCTGTAATTTTACGAGAAGAAGAATATTACCAGAAACTTGAAAAACAATCGTATTTAATAAAACAAAAAAATATCTCGATTCTCGCACTATTTTAATTTTTGCTTGCAATTCTACATATCGATGACAAAGCAGCTGATCGATCATAGCCTCCAACGTGGCTGTATCGCGATCGGATGCTAATCTAATTCTAAATACGACTAGACTAATTTTATTGGCAAAGATTCTCGAAGCATGCGCCCAAGTGAATATTCGTATGTACGTGACTTCGTGACGCAAAAGGGTCGCTATTAAAAGCGTATATATATATATATATATATATATATATATATATACTTATGTCTTTCGAAAAAAATCTATATATACATTTTGTGTGCATTTGATATCGAGATTTGTATATATATATATATATATATATATATATATATGTCTGTGATTTATACAAGTCTGTCACGAGTCTCATTTGGCAGCGGTATAGCACTGGCAAATTTTTCATCACTTTCCCAAGCCGAAAAATACTTCGAATAAAATAAATTCTTGTATGCAGTAATAATACAGTATCGTTAGATCTTCGTGTTTGAAGGAAAAATACTCACTATTGCTTGAGCATCAGGTGCGAGGTGTTGATAGGCCGTGTTGAGTTGAGTGAGTAGTTGAGTACACACTGGTTCGTTAGTGACGCTACTTTCCTCGCTGCTGCTCGATTCTACCATCGGATCCCTCGAGCTGGGTTCTTTAAAGCAAGAAAATAACGATTTAAAGCGATTTTCATTTTTCAATGAAAGCTGATCGATCGATCGATCAATCGATTGGCAAATATTACGATTATTATGATTGAATTAATTTTAATTCTTTCTTATTATATCGTCGATACCGATTTGCACATCCGTCTCGTTGGGCACGACTCTTCTTTTTTTTCGTACAGTCAAATTTTCAATATCCTCGCTATTCGTTTCTGCCATTTTATATGCGGCTTGGAACGTAACGAACTACTCGAGAACGCGATCGTCACGGAACTGTACTGCCGTTGAGTCTCGTGTATCGACTCATAAATTGTTTTCTTGGTCGCGTTTTAACTGCCGCGAGAACATTTCACCGGCGTTCATTGGAGGGTCAAATGATCGATGATCCAACATTTTATCAAGCGTTTAATCGCGATTTAATCCTCGAGAGATTATGAAAATAATAATATCGATTAATCGATTTGAAATATTATTTTTATCCTTGTAACGAAAAATAATGTGCGGAAAGGCTCGATAACGATGAAACAACGAAACGACATAGAGCCTAAGTGCATTTAGCGTTTAAGCAAAATTGACGTAGCGAAATTGATACCCGTCGCTATAACGCACACGCGAGTTTTTGCGGTCGAGGTGGTATCCACTTACTCGTTCGATGCGTTCTTATGTATATCACACTGGACTTACCGTCGTTCATAATTTTGCTGGAACTATTTACGATATTCATGAATGCCTTTAGACCATCCTCGGAATTGATATTATCCAGTGTAGGAGTAGGTGTCATTTCCAAAGGGGTTCCCTGTAGAGGATTGAACATAGGTCCATGCTCCATCCCATCGGGAGTTTGATTAGGTGGACTTGGTGTGAGAAGCGGACAATCCGACGCCTCCTCGTCCTATTCGAGATAATTTTGATTAATTAACTCGTGCGATTGATTGAGTTATAATTAAGCAATTAAATTGATCGATTAATCTTTGAATCGAGCAATTACACAATATTGATCGATGTTCGAGATTAATTGAATGAATTAATTAAATAAATATTATTCGATGAATGTAAGATAAACTTTCGAAAATTTTCGTACGAATTTCTTCGATCCCGCATCTCACAGCCACGTGTAACATCTCTAGTCGGATTTATAGCACTTGGATAAGTCCGACTTTGGCACGTAACAGAGGCCACGACGAGGTAAAATAAATTGGATCGAGAGTCACGAGGATTGAAAAGGCATTAGTATTTAATCGACTTTGTCGATTTGGTCATAGACCCAAGTTACGACCTTCTCACCTGTGGATCTTGATTACTGAAGAGCTGCTGAGAGCTCGGCGAAGCGCTCATCTCACCCGCCATTACGGTTGAGAGAAGACCCTCGGTTTTTTGAATATTCATTGCTCGAACTGAAAATAAACAAAGAAACAGTTATATTTTATTTTGATTTAATTCGTGACAAATTCGAGTTTTCTTCAGGAGACATTATTCAAAGAAACGACTTTCCAAATTTGTATTCAGCTAAACGGATTTTAAGCTCTCGTATAACTTTCGCGCACTTTTGAGAATGATCTTCTACCATCTGGCGAATTATCAAATCGAACTATGGAAAGTAATACGTATACATTTGTTTACGTATTAAATTGTTCGGTTTACACACATTTTAAACATTCTCGACAAATATACATCTTTCGATCAATTTCAATATTTTCAATCTTCTAATCAATGAAATTTAATCGATTGAAATTACGTAAAATTATTTTTAATTGAAAATTACAAATTTCATTAGTTAAGAAAACAATCGCATTATTTTTCAGGTACAAGATTTTATTTTCATGATAATTTCGTAATATTTCTTTGCTAGTGTCACGATCTGACGCAAGCGTGAAAGAAATTTTCCAAGAAGCTTTTCCATGCTTCGTGATTGCATCGATCTATCGCTTCGTCTCGAGTAATTCAAGCTCGTGCACATACAATGTCCGGAGACTCGAACAAATACGACACTTGGCTACGTGAGGACCTTGTTGGAATAAAGAACAAAAGGTATTTTAACTGATAACGTATATTATTTTCACAACACGGAGATAACGATAAACGTTCTCATGAGTAATCCAATTTATATTTATATCTATATATATATACGTATATTATATATATATAAGAAACACGTCGTACGAGAACTATATTTGAATCTCAATGGTAGTAAAGTGTCAGGGGCAACTAAGCCAAAGACGGACACGCCGAGAACAAAAAGTTTATCGATTAGTCTTTTAATCGACGCTTACAACCCTCGATAAAATTCATTATTCGATCGTTGAAACAAACAATTCAATAAATTTATGATTCTCAGATCAAAATTTCATTCTGTAAATTTTTTATTACAAAATTTCTAGGTCGATGGCGAGGAAATAAGAATAAACGTGAAAAAAAAGCGAGAGAGAGAGAGAGAGAGAAATCTTATACTTCTCGTATCGCTGTCAAGGCCGATTTAATAAAAACACTCTAGAAGTTCGTCAAGCCTAAGTAAGCACGGTTTATCGAAGAAAAATTTGGAACAAAATCTCTCGCGAAGGAATAAAAAACGAATAGCTCAGTGTTAAAGTAGTCTGGAGCAGCTATGACACATCGAGCAATATGCGGTTCTTTTTTTTCTTCTAAAAGTACCGTGTTATATCATTCATAGTCCTCGACGTTTCTATATTTACGGAGAATCTCGATTACGGTAACGCAATCTTTATTTCAACATTCCCATCGAAATTCGAGATAAATCGACACGATCGACGCTCTATTTTTATTCCCGTGGAATAAAATTGACTCGTGTCGCGCGTACTACGTTACAACCCTCGACAATCGCCATTCATACTTCTCGTGACAAAATTTCGTAAACGTACAATAAAAACACTAACCACTTTATTTATTCACCCTGTAATGTCAAACCCACTATTAACCGCACATTTTACAATATCGAGGAACTTTCGTTTTTATCTTCACTAATCCAAGTAATTAAAATTTCAATCAAAATCGTATTTTATCTTTGCTTTCAATTTTCTTTTGAATTCACTCGCGAAAATTCTTCGTTTTGCGATATATTTGTGAATCTGGTTCCTTTCGCGCCTGAGTCTTATCGCTCATTCACCCTTTCGTTATCACTCGTTTTTTAACACACCCTTCGCGAGACTCGAGCAACCCTTCGATCGTCGTAACGTTTGATTGATAATACGCTTTATACTTGTTCGTTTTTTTTTTCTTTTTCTCTTTTCTTATTCTTTCGCAAAATTGCCGGTGAGCTCGACGATAATAGGCGAGAGCGCGTTAGGCATGGTGGGAAACGAGTGAAAAAATAAAAAACGGAAATAAAATTAGTCGGCGTTTCACGCGTACCGGGCGCGCGTTTTTGGCTCCACCGTCGGTCCGTGGACCGCGAACTGTGCGGGTGCCGCGCACGATAAACCTCGTGCCTCGATGTATATATTTAGAGATATATGTGCGTAGACTTTTTCGTCCACCTGATGACTGCCCTTAATGCGAGATTCTGCGCTCTCGCGTATGCGCATATGTCTCTTCTTCTTCCCCCTTGGCCAACAGTGAAGAATATAGAGCTCGTAGAGCCAGGGTAACTTTCTCCGGGAATTTCTCAACGATTTCATTTGATTTTTATCTCTTTTATTTATTTATCAATCGATACAATAATTTTTAATAATTTAAGATAAGAATATTATTAAATTTCTTATCGTACTCGATAATTTATGATTAAATTAATTCTTAATTTAGGATTAAAATAATTCAATTATTTTGAGTTAATTTACAGGAATATTGTGTAATGATCGAATTAATAAAAAATTGATGAAAATTTAATGATTTTTGAAAAATTTTGCAGATTCAAAAATTAATTGGAGTTTGTGCGTTTCCTAGGGAAAATCTATTTTCTAGTTGCGCTACTGATTCAACGGGGTGAAGGAAAATCAATAGTCGAGCGCCGCTGGGCGTTTGTACAACGAGACAAAATCGTATTTGCCCCGCGAGCAGACTGTGAATGTTCGATCCGCTCGACGGTGTCGCGGTCGACTCGCGCGAGAGAGATTGGAAGCTTGAGTTAACGCGTGACCCACTTTATCAGCAGCTCTCGCAATCATCTTACTGCACGGTGCTACAATCTAGCGGTCGTGCACGAATTTTGTTTTATTTATTTTTTTTTGAAAGAACGAACCATAGCGAGGAACGATTCGTAATCAGTGGGAAATTTCCCATTGGAAATTACAATCACAGCCAAAGTCACGAATCAAAAATCTCGTTTTTTAGTTTTTAATTTTAACCCGTTGATCTGAAATCCATCAATTATATCTTGAAAAAATCACGAAACGATTAATAAAAATTTTGAAAAAAGAAACGATTTTTTAATGAAGAATTTTTGTTTTCCATTTTTTTAAATATAAATATTACAGAGAATTTGTCGAAGAGATGTCGCCAGGCGATCAATTAAGGGTTGAATATTAATTACACTAAATTTTAACGCGTTTCATACGCGAATGTTATAATTAAAGCGATAATTTCATTGATGATCTATGATCAAAAGTTTATCACGATAAAAGCTTAAGACTGATAAGAAGCTCGACGATACGTAATTTGACCATTGGGCTTATGATATATGGGGTAAATCTAGCTGACAATTACGATAAATACGAAGAGAGAAAAAAGACTTCTTTTTTACGAATGTCGATCAATCAACGATCATTCGACAATTTAGTCAAAAGCGCGATATGTTTTGTCTTCGATAAAAAATGTTTTATCGCCCAATTATCACTTTTGCTCATAAATTCGAGAAGGGAACGAATATTAAGTACTTGGACAGCTCCGCGATAATATCGAAGTGAATTTTGCGACGCGGAGAGGGATAAGAATGGAAGGATGTCTCGAGATGTGAATGGAAAAAAATCGAAAACGAGAAATAAATAATTCCTTGTTGGCGTCGATTGCTTATCGGGGCCTCGTTTGACCTCGCATCGTCGACCCGGTATCGAGAGCTCCAAGATGAATATTTGTTGAACATTACCAACATCGATGATACGACGAAAGAGAAAGATTGTTCTAATCGAATAAGCGTTCGGGAAACGTATATCTCTTTCTCCTCGTGCCCCTCGTCACCTCAATGATCCGTTTCACTTATTTTTGTCACTCTTGCTTCTTTTCTTTCGTCTCTAACGAAGACGTAGTCGCGATAATGTCGGTCGATCTTTGCTCCAAGAAGTGGTGGAAGGTTGGAAAACTCGAGCTCATACTGGTCAGTACCAAATTGTATCGCCGAAGTAACGCCTTACGGCGTTGCCAAAACTATTTGTCATTGCTCGTTTGCTCGCATTTACTTCCGCAAAAACTAAATAAAACAATATTTTTATCGAAATATAAAAAATTAACAATATTGAAAAAATAATTGTTCGATCGATCGATCGATTATCGATTGATTGTTAAAAATTTTCATATTTGTTATCGTGAATAAAGTAAATAAATAATCGAATATTCGTCGCGGACATGTAGCGACGGCTCGTGCTTTCGTGAGTAAAGTCTAAAATATCCGAGTGAAGCAAGTTATATCGGTATCGGTCGACAGATTTGATTAAAAATCGTTATTATCGATATAAATCGGACGTAAAGTTTTGGGCACGTGGAAGAACGAGATATTTTTTCATGGATTCCGAGCTTTTGAGCTCAGCTCCCGATGTCAACTTACGCTCGACTTGTACCGTTCTTCCTGTGATACCGAGAAGAAAAATCGTTTCGACCGATAATTCGAATCTCGAGGGTCGAGAAATATCTAGAAGAAACAAATATTCGGACAAATGGCACTCGACTTTGCCGCTGGTTGTGTCGGAGGTAATTTATTATTCTCAACTTTGCTATTAATATCATTCAAAACGATAACGATCTTTAACGTTCGACGATTTATTAAATCCAAGGATGCGCTGGTCTTGTGGTGGGATATCCTCTGGATACGATCAAAGTCCACATACAGACGCAAGATCACCGAAATCCGAAATTCAAAGGAACCTGGCATTGCTTCCGTACGATACTCGCGCAGGAATCGGTAAGAAAATTTGTTAATTCGTCAAATTTAATCAATTTATTAAAATAATCATCTCGTACCTCTTGTTTATCATTTGATTATCGATTGATCGAACAAATACAAATTATCGTTACACGTGCGAATATGAACAAATTTCGAAAAAATTCTTTTTTTCAATTTCAATTTTACCAAAATATTATTGTTTTTTCTTTGCATCCACTTATCTCATATGTTCTGTTCAGATTTCAGGATTATATCGTGGAATCACCTCGCCGATGGCAGGTGTCGCGGTCGTAAACGCGATAGTCTTCGGTGTCTACGGTCACACGCAGCGAAATTGCGCCGATCGCGATCACCTCATGACGCATTTTTTGGCCGGTGCATCAGCCGGTTTGGCCCAGTCACCAGTTTGCAGTCCCCTCGAATTGGCAAAAACTCGTTTACAATTGCAGGGAAGTGATAGTTCGCGTTTCTCGGGTCCGTTGCAGTGTCTCCGTCACGTTTATCGCAACGAGGGTTATCGTGGTGTCTTCAACGGCCTCGGTATAACGGCCTTACGGGAGGCACCGAGTTACGGTATTTATTTTTTGACTTACGAGGCCTTGACGAGAACATCGAAGATCTCAGAAATTTCGACGTTTCACATGTTAATGGCCGGTGGTTTGGCCGGTACGGCCTCGTGGATCGCGACGTATCCGGTCGACGTCATCAAATCTCGTCTTCAAGCAGATGGTAAAGGACGTTACAGTGGCGCGATCGATTGTTTGAGACAATCGATCAACGGTGAAGGTCACAAGTGGCTCTTCAGGGGTTTGAATTCAACGATCCTACGCGCGTTTCCCACAAACGCCGCAACGTTCGCGGTCGTCACGTGGACGTTTAGGCTATTCGGTGAAGACAAAATGGCCGCCGATTCCAAACTCGAACTAAAATCCTCGAACACCTCAAACTTCTCGATCACAAATCAAAAGAGCAGAGAGGAATCCTTCGCGGATAAGTGCAATTCTCTCGTATCCAAAGTCATGGACGAGTACAATTACGAATCGAGATCGTATTATTGCGCTAATGGATTGACTCTCTTTGTCGATGACGAGGCGATGAAAATCATTGAAAAGTCTGACACCGACGTCGAGATACGTAAGATCGATAATGACGAGGAGGAAAGTGAAGCTGGGATCAAGGAAATCGTCGACACCAAAGAAGCTAAACGAGACGAGAGCAGATGATCTTCCTTCTCACTTCTATTTCAGATTCTGTGATTGTTATATATACACATGTTTTTTTTTTTTATTTCATTTTTATCTTCGCGTGCGACTAAATTTGATAGCGACAGTACGATCGTGCATGTCGTAATATTTCGACAGGCGGCAATTCCATGATTTCTATATGAACGCTGAGAAAAAAAGCACATGTGTTTAAGAGTGCGTACTGCGTGGTCGATAAGTGACAAAATTTTGATGGTGATATTGTCAAGGCGAAAACATTGCACGATGAGAATTATCGTAACTTCGCGATGTAAATATATAGACACACACGGAAACTGCGTGCTATTTTGGATGGAGAGATTAAGAAATCATATCGAATTGTAACCTTCGAAAGTGCTAAAGCGCGACAAAGACAGACAGAAAAAATAAAATATTCGCGCTTGGTACGTTGACCGATGAAAGACGATTTTGTTTTATTGCTTCGATAAAATATCTTCATCAGCCAGTGATTTGTACTTTACGATTAATTAATAATTCAAAATGAAAATAGATATTTTTGATAAGAATTACATATTTTACGAATTGAAAATAATTGTCGAAAATTCTTTCATTTCAGGAATGAAACGTTAATTTATTTATCGCTCTTACTGTTTTCTTTATTATTAACCATATCCCAAAATTTCATCGGATCGTGATAAATTGGAGAATTTTTTATTTTTCGAAGTATCTGAAGTTTTCCATTGTGTCGATGCAGCCAAAGTGTCGTTCACTTGTCAGTAAAACTCGACAGTCTTAGACTGATCGGCGGACATGTAAGATCTATGTCAATGCCCGTGGCGAAATCCATTCGCTTCTCAAATCATTCAAAATAGTTTGTATTAATCCGTCCATCAGTTTCGATCATTTCCCACGAAAACTCAACTTCGTTGAGTGTTCAAAAAAGAAACGTCTTGAAAAATAATCGACGGATTTGACAAATTTTCAAGTCTCTCGTTCCAATTGCACACACGATTAATTATTTGCTTATCGCGAAAGCATCGTCGATGTGTTATTGACGTCATAATTTCACGTAAACCGATCGAGAGGAAAACTGCCAGTGAAGAAGAAAAATTCCAGTCTTATTCGAAGATATCGATAGGCAAATATAAATTTTTCGAGTCTTTTGTACGAGCGACAATCTTACTTTATAACAGACGTCGATGCGAGATCGTAGTCGTAAAAATATTTACTCGAGTTACAAAGTTCAAGAGAAAAATTATTCGAGGTTCGAAGGATTTCTCTGGAATTCTGGAAGTAGAAGGTACGCGAATCATAATTATTTTATTCCAAAATTAATCGAGCGTACGTTTGAATTTCTATTTTCTGTACACAATTGTTATCGATCGTTTATCTTACGATAATTGATCATGCGATCTTTTTATATAGAACGTGATTTGAATTTTATCAAAATCATTTTTGACATTATGTTCATTTAGAAAAAGTTAAATTGAGTCGTTTCTGAGGAGAATCCTGCTGACGTCTTTATCCATGGTTGACAATATGGACGTAGATCCTAATGACAACAATAGCAGCACTGTCAATAATTTCAACGACGTGAACAACAATTTTCTCGATTTCGATGGCTCGAACCCAAAGCGTCTGATTGCCGGAAATGGCGGACGGTGCATGAGTACTCAGGCCATGCAATCGTTGTACGATCTACGACAGAACAATGTCCTTTGCGATGCCGTACTTAGGCTCGAGGATGGCGGCGTATTTCCCATTCATCGAGCGATACTCTCAGCTTGCAGCAATTACTTCAGGTTCCTTTTTCCGATATTAACATTTCTTCTTTGGACATTGAAACGTATTTAAAAAAATATTCGTATCGTATTTATCGTTAAAAAAAATCGATCGATCGATCGATCGATCGATCTCGATCGATTTGATCGATCGATCGATTATATCGTTCGATATAATTTGCGATTTTTCCTCGTCGTTAAAAAAATAGGACTCTCTTCACAACGACGCTTCATTCTCGCGAGCGTACGGACATTCTTCTGCCGGGTGTCGATAGCCCGATGATGAATCATTTGCTCGAATACGCGTATCTTCGCTCTCTCGACGTTAATCCCACCAACGTTTGTCAGTTACTCGTAACTGCGGATTATCTCAGTGTAACGGGAGTCCTCGATATTTGTCGCGAATATTTGCGTAAAAATCTGTCCCCCGAAATTTGTATAAGAGTCCTGAGATTCGCGAGAGAACATTTTTGTCGTGGCCTTGAACAGGACGCTTATCAATACGTCATGAGACATTTTGTACTGGTGGGTTTTATTTACATTTTATTTGTATCGAACTTAATCCAATTAAAAAAACAAATATTTCATCGACGAATAAGAAAATTAATCAACATTGTAAAATATGAGAAAAACAAAAAAAAAGTGGAAAAAGAATACTTTTCGTTCCTAACTTAACAAGGTAGCCCAGAGAAGCGAAGATTTGCTTGAACTACCGATCGAAGAGCTGAGGAGTCTCGTCGGAGCTGACGATTTGAACGTGAAGAGCGAAGAAGCGGTGTGGGAATTGGTTCTTAAATGGATAAATCACGATCCCGAGAGGCGCAAATGTTACATCGTAGATTTGTTGAAGAACATACGTCTAGGTCTCTTGGACACGGAATTCTTTCTAGAAAAGGTCAAAGATCATCCTTACGTTACGGGTAACGAGGCTTGCAGGCCCATCATCATCGAGACGCTAAGATTCTTGTACGATCTCGAGATGATAACGCAGAAACATGGCGTCGTACCGACACCGGAAATAGCGAGACCTCGCGTACCTCACGAAATTCTCTTCGCCATTGCTGGCTGGATAGGCAGCGTTGCTACGAGTTACATGGAGACTTACGACACTCGAGCCGATCGTTGGATACAGGTAAACTTATTTCGAGAGATTCTCGACAATTGTTCAAAAATTTTGCTTTTGTGAAATTTTATTTCGAATTCGTACAAACAGGTACACGAGGAAGATCCTTCGGGTCCTCGAGCTTATCACGGCACCGCGTCCGTTGGTTTCAGCATTTACGTCGTTGGTGGTTTCAACGGACGCGATTATTTCAACAGCTGTCGCTGTTTCAACGCGGTCACTAAAGAATGGCGCGAAGTCGCGCCCATGAATGCGAGAAGGTGCGATATTTTCGTGAATTAAAAATAAAATATTTATCATCATAACTTTTCGTTATAAATTTAATTTATTAATATAATTTATCAGTTTTCATTTTAGTTTTAAATATTATCGATACATACAGAAAATGAATTATTTGAAGAACGAGTAAAAAACAACAAAAAAAATAATTGAAAATTAAAATCATCGAGCAGCTAAAAAAACAAATTAACAGGTCCGTCCACGCTACAGGTGTTACGTGAGCGTCGCAGTTATCGACGACGTTTTGTACGCGATCGGTGGCTACGACGGTCATTATCGTCAGAAGACAGCCGAACGTTACAATTATCGTACGAACCAATGGTCCTTGATAGCGCCCATGGGTGTACAACGATCGGACGCATCCGCTACTGCTCTTGACGGTAATTACGAAAGTTTAATTCCCTGAAACGAACGAGAACAACCAAAAATGAAAAAATCGAGTGGAGAGTTTGATCGATGGAATTTTTTTGGGCGTTGATTCAGGTAAAATATACATTACCGGTGGTTTCAATGGGCAGGCGTGCCTCAGTTCGGCCGAAGTGTACGATCCAGAGGCGAATCAATGGACGAGAATCGCACCGATGAGGACACGCAGGAGTGGACAATGTTGCATCGCTTATCACGGTTGCATTTACGTTATCGGTAAAGACGAATAATCCGAGATTGAATTAATTTCTTCGAATTATTTTCATTAATTAAATACAAAAATCTTCTCAATCTCACATTAAAATCGAGTCTTTCAGGCGGAAATTTATATCGCCTGGTAAACTTGGATTATTATTCAATTAAATTGATTCGATGATTAAACTTTGAGGTGGTTACAACGGTATCGCGAGGATGTACAGTGGTGAAAAATACAATCCTGCTACCGACACGTGGAGCCCGATACCGGACATGTACAATCCACGAAGTAATTTTGCGATCGAGGTGATCGACGACATGATCTTCGCAATCGGAGGATTCAATGGCGTCGAGACGATATATCACGTCGAGTGTTACGACGAGAAAGCGAACGAGTGGTAAATTCCCTACCTCCCTGAGATTCTCGATTTATCTTTATCGAACTGTCGATACATTTTGTTTGTTTGGAAATTTCCATTCGATCTCAGGTACGAAGCTACGGACATCGGGTTGCATCGTTCGGGCCTGTCGGCGTGCGTAATCATAGGCCTGCCTAACGTCCAGGACTACATTCACAAGCATCGCGAGCGTCTGATGGAGGAGAAGAGACAGAAATTGTTGGCTCTCGAATTTCAACGAAATCAACATCAGCAACAACATCAACAGATCGAGGACCCGAACAATTTACAATAATCTCCATTTTACCCCCCAGATGTCGCTCGCGCTTGCGTCGAAATGATGGAGCTTTTTTGTTTTTCTTTTTTTTTTATTTAGAACGATATTTTCGAGATTTTTTTTTTTCGTTTGAGAAACGAAACTTGTTAGGATTTTTATCATTGATATTTTTTACGAATATTGTACGGGTGCAACATGCATGGAGGAAAATGGATATAATGTCTTGAAGGAAGAGAAGGGTTATTTTTAATGTCTCTAAATCAATCA
>JAPYZU010000608.1:0-39035 GCA_030523005.1 Tryphoninae sp. B BG-2022a
TTGGTACACAACAATGAAAACCTCGATTTCTTTTCCAGCAGTAATATATTCTTGCACGCCTTCTAATGATATTACAGAATAACAAATTTGTTATTCGAATAACGCCAGACTCTACAATGTTCCATACACTGTACCAAACCTTTTTTATCGTCCAATTTATCGAGGAATTAGGTCGATGATTATCCCATTATTGGATGACTCGAATGAAAACATGCCATTGATTGTACTAGACAAATAACCGAGCCACCTACCATTCTATCCCAACAAAAAAAAATCACAATTTCTGATTTAACTGTTATTCGCTGTACTTAGTGGTCGTTGTAGAGTGCACGAGAATACTCAAATGGTACAGAACAATGTTTGAAGGAATGCGAGGTATATGGCTCATTGTAAAGTCTGTAGAAGCCGGAACACCGAGTGTACTTTGTAGAGCCAAGTGCAAGGCGGCTCGTTTTCTTTCACTCGAAGGTTTTTCCTCGCGATAAAGCATTCGTAATTGCAAACGTTGAGAGAGAACCATCTCGCAGAGAGCCCACTTCTATCTCTCCGCGTTTCAACCATCTTTTACCATTCTTACATAGCATTTTTTTTTGTTCCATTCTTCATTTTCCACAACGACCATTAACTCTTGTATTACCCGCAGGCATAGGAGTCGTTTTGGTGACTGTGAGTGCGGTTGCATGGCGGGTCACAAGCCGAGAAAATTGCAGCAGCTTCTTCGGTTTCTCGGGTATCACTGGAAGGATACCACCTGCGAGACCTATGCATCCTTACGCCGCCATGATTTATCCGGAATTTCAGTTCAGAACGCCACCGCCGAGTTATCAAGTGAGTTGCTGTGTAGCATTCCTCATTCTCAAATTACCAGTATTTACTTCTTCTTTATTTTCCTCGTTACGACGATAAACATCTTTTCTTTTTGTCCTTTGCACAGGCGAGTATGCAGGAGTACAGACTGAGGTTGTTGCTGCTCGATCGATTGCAGCCCACTTCATCGCCACCACCGACGTACAGATCGAACGCCGCTAGTATCGTCGCTCCGGCATGCACGACGAGGGAAAGCCGACCGCCCAGTTACTGCGGTCGTGTGAACGTCACACCCACGGCGACTCTAGCAACGTCGAAGAAAGACGCGAATCTTGTTAGAATCGTGCAGACAGAATCCGAGCCTGTAATATTAAGCGGCGATCAGACACCTCCTATCACCGCTGTTGAGGTCCTAGCGCATCTTTGAACAGGCACGAGGAATCACTGAATTTTGTTTCCTTCGAAAAGAAAGATAATATCGACGGGATGGACCGTCAGCGATCCTGGTGGCGAAATACCACATCAGACATTCCTGAATAAGCATGACAACAAGTAGCTTTAACTGCCACCAGTCGGCGCGACGTACAGAAGAATCGTATAGTTTCACACCGTTGTACAATTCACCGGAGATGCGCGGCGTGCCGGCAGACCGAAAAATGCCCCGTGTCGCATTTATCGACTTTTAGATAGTATAATAGACACCGAGCTCGACGTTCGACTTCGTCTCTCCTCGGCGCATCGCCGGAAAAGCCTTTTCGATCCAGTCCAAACCTCGCGACTTCGAGGCAACTTTTCCCATCCCACCTTTCCATCCTCGTCCAGAAACACACAGAGACTACGGAAACTAGGAGAGCTCGGTGTGTTCGTGCCGCTGTCGAACGTTTGGAAAGCGCGTTTCGCGTATAAGCACACGATCGAGATGAATGAAAAATCTTGAATGGAGCTTCCTTCCTCGTCGGGAGTTTCTCGACGGGGCTTTGAGCCATAACGTAAATTATCGCATCGGATAGACGAGATAGATCTGAGATTAATAAGGCACTAGCCACGATTAATGTATATATGTAGTGTATATATAGGGCCTAGCTTACGTGTGACAATGTAGAAATTTAACCGTATCCCCCGAAAAGAGAATCGCGTTATAATCCATATGAGTATACTTGATGTGTATATAGTATATTTTTCGAAAAATGCTTGGCAATTGGGCCCGACGGTATCCGCAAATTCATCGAGTTCTTTCTCGTTATCAATTGCCTGTCGTCGTAGATCGCGTAATTAAAAAGCGTGAAACAATAACCGCCGCGTTGGCGCGCGGCTCTATGTGTTCAGCGTGTCAAATTATGCTTATCGCCCACCGGGCCGTAAACCGTGCAATAACCCGCGTGTACGCCACGAGTTATATATACAAATACACTCTCATTCTCGCTTCATTCACATGAAAAGAAAAAGAACTCGACTTTCGACGATTAGGTCGGTGCAGACACAAAGGTGAATCCTCTTTTAGCGAGACTTTGAAAACGTAGCGCGAGGGAAAGGAAGCGAATAGATAGAAAGAATACGACAATACTTAAACGGTACTAAGTTCACTTTATTTTTCAACGCGTTAATGATGCATGTCTTCGTGAAAATCCAACGTGTTCGTTTCCTCTCAAACATTGTAACACGAATATTAGCGAATGCTTGTCGAAATACTGAAGGCATTTTTCCCCTCGTTCAGATTCCTCGCTCGAGATCGGTAGAAAGATTTTCTTCTTCGAACAAGAAATCTCCACCTTTCTTTACTACGAGGAAAACACGATTGTTCGCGACAAAGTCCGTGACGGAAGAAAATGACCTTTTATTAGCAAAAAAAAAAGTGCGAAAGAGGAAAAAATAATCATTTTTAAAATCCCATAGAGCATCTTTCCAAGTGCCTAAACTTCCCAGCGATGCATCGTTTCTCTCGCGTTTACGGTCCCCTTGCGACGTGAATCATCGACACAAAGTGGCCGAGACAATACAAAGCGTAGTTTGAACATTTCCGCTTAGTCTATACGTCCCCATTTGAGGGATACGCGGATATTCGAAATTATCGGTACGCTAAAAAGCAATGTGTTATAAAAACAATACTAAGAAGATCATAGATTAATATTTCGGATTTTGTCTCTGAGTAAAATGAGACTACGTCGATTATCTTTGATAATCTAACGCGTCGTACACACTGACGCTTGCACACAGACACATAAACATAAACATAATGCGTTCTGACACAACTCGTCTGCCAACAAATGACAAATTATTTTTATAAAATATCGGTTGGGACCATCACACACAAATGATAGCACGAATCGCAATAAAACTGGCTGAAGAATTATTCGAGCGAAAGACGTTTCCACTTTTCACAAAAGTACTCGTTATTAATTAACAAACTGTAATCGCACTGGGACTTTTTTATCCCAAGCAATATTTCAGTCGAGAATTCTTGAAAAACCGTAAAGGGATAGAGCCTGGCTTCTCTCCCTAAAAAATTTAGTATTATATAGCTAGTTAGTAAAACTAAGTAGCAAAGAGCAGGGTCATACCCGTACTAAGTTTTTTTTTAGGGTAGAAAGCCAGGGCATTTCCCTTTTTGGGAATTCCCAGATGAAATTTAGCTTGGGACAAAATGGTCCTAGTTGCGATTGCAGACGGTTGAATAATGGTGGATTCACATTCTAAAAGAATTGAAGGGTGTTCATGATTGTTTTTAATTTTTCAAAGCGCTTTAACACGTTCATAATTACACGTGGACATTTTCGTCTCAGTGCTACCGCGGAAGCAATGAAATTACAGTGCAACCGCGGAGGTACAATAACGTGAAATGAGAAGAGAATAACAATTTTAAAACATAACAACCAAACTCGCAATGATTCGTGATACGAGAATGATTTATCGTTAATTAAGTCATCGATCGAATAAGTAGTTCCTTAATACTCGTAGGCACAACTTGTACAATTTATGGAGATAATACAAAATATTATGTTTCCCCGAATCGGCGATTTTTCGTTTGGATTATATTGGGAAGGTGAGAAGATTGAATAACACTTGGAAACAACATGAATGCTTTAATATCATTGTTCTCACCATTGGCTTCTGTGCGGAGAAAAAAAACAAGAGAGAGAGAAGAAAATAAAATGTAAAGTACAAGATTATGTACATATGGTCCGATGTACGTGAAATAATGACATGCCCGTTGGCATCATTAAAAAATAAAAAAAAAAATAAAACAGGAAGAAAAAAATTAGTAAAAAGCTTCGTCAATGGGTGCGAAGGGGAAAATCGTAAATTTTATACCTAGCCTCTGACTAGCGCCTGGCGAACTTCTTTCTATATAGGGTGATGAGTTCACCACATGTGCGTTTCTCGTATTTCACTAATAATATGACCAGCCTGAGTCAGTGCCTGCAAAAAAAATGGAACAGCTGTTAATTTCAAGGTCATAGATTTGTAGATTTTCATGGAAATGCAATCTACTTATATATTTCAGATCCAAATGGAGTCCGTACAAATGTTACTTACTTTGAGCATATCACCAGCTTCTTTACGCCTTACAGCAATGTGTTCGCTCTCATTGAGCAAAGCTTCGGCGTGATCGGACTTATACAAGTGTGTAACAAGTTCGCTCTGCAAATTGTCCTTAACGTAATTAACTAAAAAATGCATAACGGCTTTCGGCACGCTGTCCTGAATAGATTTCCGTATAATATAGTAATACGATTTGATCAGTCGCTCTGTGGAACAAAAATGATAACGTTGATAACACTGTTGGTTGCCTGAGCGTCACAACAATATGTATAAAATAATGATATCAATCTCTCATACCGATAACGTCGCAATCACGTTGCTCCCGATCACTCAATTTTCGCGATGTTTGCATCGGTACTTCGGGCAAAAGATTGACAGGCTTTTGCTGAGGCGATCCAACAGCTCGTTGCATCATGTCAACCGGCAGACTATTCGAGTTCGCACCACTGGGATAAGGCGACGTTGCGCCTTCACGGTTTCGCACCGGCGAATTGTCGGCCGTACTGATCGATTCCGTGCGTCCTTGAGGCAGAAGATTACTCAAGAGCCAGTGATTCTGCTGAACCTGCTGGTGCTCCTTTGTTTCATCGGGAAAAACAGACGGTTCGTCTCGACTATTTGACGTTTTCGAATTCTGTGAAAGCGGGCGAGGAAGTACGAACATCGATGAAAAGGGATAGGTAGAGAAGGGTCGATGGTGCACAGGATGAAGCGAGATTGAACGATACACGTAACAAAGAAGTGTAAACAAATGTAAAGTAAGGATGAGAAATCAATGCATGGATAATACAAAATTGAAACATACCAAATCAACCTGTGATGAGTTTGTTCCACCAGACGTTGGACCGTTTGTGCTCGACACTTGTCGTCTGCTGTGATGTTTCGGCATTTCGTTCTCGGCGCTCTTCAGCAACGACGACACCAACGCCGCGTCTTTGTGAAAATCAGGATGTTTTGTGTTTATGTATGCCAATTCAATGGCAACGAGATTCTCGACCATTTGATTAGTCGTTGGCAAACGGCGCCTCAGTAGATGAGTTACAACATCGACGATGCGTTCATGAAGTTTCGGAAAACGCAGCATCTCTTGTTGCACTTCGGTGCCACAATGTTGTATAATTCTCTGCATCTCCTCGTGCACAAGTTCGACGCAACGTAGCGAGGGTTCTTCGAGACGGCGTATCTGACGTTTAACGAGTAACTCGAAGGACACCTCGGGCACGAACAATGCTGGTCTTGGACCAGTCGCGTTTCTGATGGCTGTGAGAATATCCATTTTCGTCAGACCAGCGAGAGGATGTATGGAGTCCAGGGTCCGTCCGAAAGTCTCGTGGAAGATGTAACATATTCGAGCGCCACCACACAATTCCGTGGTTTCAATATTTCGAGCTGTACCCTCGATAGTCGAGCAATAGCTGCTCGCAAATTTAGTTATTATTTGTAAAAGCGTCTGGCTCTTGTCGGTTACATCGTCCCCATATGAATTGAGCAGAGTTTGAAACTGGGATACCATCACATTTACGCGAGTCTGTAGAAAACGACATTAATGAGTTTTTTTCAGTTTTAGTTTAAGAGTTGATTTTAATATCAAAACAAAATACCTTTAGATCGGGCAAGCAATCGCGAATGTGATGCATGAGTAGGCGATTGAGGGTTTTAGCGAGATAGGGTGTACCATTTCTGTTTGCCAGAGTCGGATATTTTCGTTGGAGAAACACTGCCTCGTCCTTCAGCGCATCCTGTATAGTCTTGTTGTTCATTATATCCTGCTGCGAGCGATTAACAACTCCGATTATTCCCAGTTTAACAGGTATAACACGGCCACACAAAATATCAATTGCATCCGTTCCTAAATGTAAAATTAATAGTTATGAGTAAAGAACTATTTATTGAGTCCTTTGTGAACGGGAAAATCTATTTGTAGAAAGCTCACCAGCATCCATAAGATCGAGTTTGGTGACAACCGCTAGTGTACGTCTACCATCAGGATCAACATCTTTACTGAGCTTTAAGCTTTCACTACATGCCATATCCGTATTTGCTGTAACGACTGCTAGTATTATAGAATTTGGATTACAGATGTATTTGAGCACTAACTGACGAATCTGTGTTTCTATATCTTCAGGCTGATCTCCGACAGGCACTTTGGTTATACCAGGGAGATCTATGAGAGTCAAATTAACGACAGAAGATGAGAATATTTTAAGATTTATGGGCTCTGGACATATCCCCTTGTTATCGCCCGCCATACGATCCGTCTCTGCATCAATCTCTCTACGGACTTCATTGAAATCCTTGTATATACGATTCTTGGTGTGCAAAAAAGTTGCCCATTCGCTAAGATCGAGCGTTCCATCCTCGGCGCTGCGATTTTCACGATCTTCCTTTGGGGTATAGACTAGCTGAAGAACTAAGGGTCGACGAGTCACTATGCCTGTTCCGCGAGGCAGAAAGGACCTTCCGACGAGACTCTCGATCACTGAAGATTTGCCAGAACTCTGGGGAATGAAAAATTATTTTATAGCAAATTTACCAACTGCCAGTAGAATAAGGTATCGATAAAACAATAGGTACCATGTACAAAATAAATAAACAAATATTTACATAGCCGAAAACAACTCATGAATCAATGCACGAATTGTAACATGCTGCAATAACCGATACAAATAACGATGTGGAGTGACTAACCTGAGTACCGAGGACGACAATTTGAGGCAATTGAATAGCATCGGCACCAACGGTATTGAACACATCTTGAAGTTTGTTTATTACTGGAATCAGTGCCTCCATCGTTTACCAGATGAATCGGCAACGATAAAACCGATTCGACAAACCGGGATTCTCGTTTTTGGTTACTGCTAACAATGAATTGTACGTTTCGCTTTGTTCCCTTTATGTTCTGTGTGCGCAGAATATACGCGTGATTATTCTTTGCAGAGACAAAGAATTTGCAAATGCCACGCTCAACTTTACCTACTTGCGTTTTACACCACACGACTCGATACTCTCTGGTTGGTTACCACTTGAAATGTTCGCTGAGTATAAATTAATTAGAATGGCGTTGAGCTATCGCACAACGTTCGCCCCGCGAAAATTCGTTTACGCGTTTTTGCTGTAAATGTCTAAATGCCGGCTGCTGCACTTCGCGGTAAGTGCAATGAAGCAACGCTAGACGGCAGGTTTTAACGGTCACGATTACGTGAACACACATATAGATTGTTCGTGTGGTAGAGCTCAAGTGATCATAGTTACTTCTAGTGATTTTCGTTGCGTGAAAATTTCTAGGTAAAATGCCAGCAAGTAAGTGTCAAGCGTGTGAAGTGATATTAGTCACTACTCGTGCTCTGTTTTATCGTTTCCGATACAATACGACCTTCGTAATATTTGCTGATTATATTGCGAACTGTATGTTACGCCTTATTCACAGAATTGATAAAAATATGACTGTAAGATAACTAATTAAAGGTCAAATTATTTTCAACGCATCGTTAGCCATTTCAAAGTACGGAAGTTTGCCTTGCACCTGGAATTTCAATTCCCCCTATTCCTCTTCCCCAAATACGATGCTCCGAGCTCCTATTATCTTGATATAGTGCAGTGTTATGGGCTCTATGCATGTCGTAGTATAGGGGTAGGGCAAAGCACTATTGTGTTTGTGTATAGTTACGTAGGTTTACGCTAGGGACGGGGCAAAGTTATGAGTCGTCGGAGTGTATCGTAGCGTAGTAGGTACATAGTACAGCGAACTTTTCGTTGCCCCTTATTTTTATTTTATTTTATCATTTCGTGGTCTGAAGCAAGACAATTTATACCAATGATTATTAGTTGAAGCTGTGAATACGAGGAAGGAAGAACAGTGCATAATGCAATCAATCTCATAATATCAAATACTATCATTATTCCAATGTATGTGGAATAATGCTATCACGAAGACGAAAAATCGCGTTTGTCTCACAACGTGATAATCATAGTACGCGTACAAAGTATGTGTAGTACTAATGTTTGTGTGTATTACTTTGGTAGTATTCTCTGTACTTCTCCGAAAATAATGTGACAAAAGAGACACGAGATAAAAAGGTCAGAGTTCTGACAAAACGAGCTTATAATATGGGTAAGTACATATACTAGAGAAATACGATACGTGCATCATCGATGATATCGATGATAAGAAGCGTACGATGCAACATTTTTCGTTTAACAATTGAATTTTATTATTTGATGAACTAGTTATGGCTGGGACAGAACGCACACCAGGTCCGGCTACGGATATCTCTTTATCGGCTAGGTTGCAATGGCTCCAACAGCGCCGAGAGCAACTCCAAGAGAAGCTAACGCTCAAGAACAACGAGCTAAAAAATTTGTGCATCGATGAGGCAGAACTAACTGGAGTTTTACCACCTGAAATTCCCCTTGAACAGGGCGAGAGTCCTCCAGTATTCCGAAAAAGGGGGAGTACATGTTTTGCTTATCCACAAAATCTCATCAACAGACTGAAGACGAACGAGGCGGTGAGTTGATTTTTATTTCACAATGAATTATAATTTCTTGCCAAGCATTTTTGGTGGGGTACATTTTAGTATTTTGCTAGTTTTAGCAGTTGGCTGTGGAGATTGTACACAGATGTGTAAATAATATTATAACTTACAGATTGACTATTTTTCACTAAGAGCTGCCTTGTTTTATTAATTACATTTATTAATTTTCTTAATTCATAGGAGGAATCCACGTTGGAATTAGAACGTCAGGTCCAAGTTGGAATTGCAGAAGCATCACTGGGAATATTGAATGATCCTGCCGAAAGTAAAACTGTGCGGAGAAAGCATCGTTCTATTTATCAACAAAGTCAAAGACGACTACGAGAACTTGATGCACGTTTAAGTTTCATACGTCAAGCTTATGGACGTATTCAACGACAGTCGAATGTTACAACGATCGAATCTTCCTCCCATCCCGCTGTTGACATTACACAAACGAATGCGAAACACAGAACAAAAAAGCCTCGTCCCCCATTGGATGCTCTAGGTATACAAAACTAAATACCATGCATACAACATGATTGAGACTTGCTAATGCTTTTTTCATCTTCCAGGATATGAAACAGGTGCAAAGACACTTTCATCGAGAAACATTCTACAAGAAAGTGGCGTTAGTCTTAGTCCATCTGGGCTCGAGACACAGCACCAAAATCATGTATATCGTCAAAGTGCCTGGAGTCCACGTGGTTATCGTACAACAATCGTTGATGACGAGCCTATGACCCTGACCTCAGACGTACGAAACTTCAATCAGCCCAATGTCCCAACGAACTTGGATTCTACCGTCGATCGTTCACGTCGTAGAAATATCGGAAAGTATCCGGAGCACGATTTGAACGACAATCATGATGTGTACATTCTACCCGATCGTTATCGCCCACGTACGTATTCCCAAGGAAACAACGCAGCTATCAGCGTCAGTGGTCAAAAATATTGTCAAGATACCGAGAGAACTTATCGAACTATACCCAATACTTACACCGAAGAGGAACGTCAGATTCGCTATCGAGCGATGCAACAGAAGAGGCACTTTGACTCTTACAATTCACGTCACAATATTCCACAGGATCAGCATTCTTCGCTACATATGAAACCTCCCTTGCACCACAATTATCAGGCAAATTATCATCCTCAGCAGCAACAATTTTTGGATAATCAATCTTCGCTTCAGTCCTCTTACTATCAATCGGATGAATTCGTCAATCGACCAACGGGTCGTTACGGTAATTCACCGGACGATCAGAGGCTGGTAACGAGGAAGAATCACGCACAGACACAACCACGTGGCAGGCAGCGTGAAACAATGCCGGTAAACAGACTATCGAAAACAAATTTACAGGACGGTGTGAAATCCGATGGCCAATTAGCAGCGGGTTATTGGATACGCGAGAATGATGAGATTGTTTGGTGTCCGGAAGAATCATCGACAACGACCGATAGATTCGGTAGTCTCGATCGTCGAAAGTACAATGCTCAATGCGCTCCTTATGGCGTGGTTCTACAGTCGCAACCAAAGGATCGAGGATCGCAAGAGGACAGAGAACTGACGCGTTACGCGTCCCAGCAACAACACAACAGTAATGTCTCGTCGACGGGACATCGCGATTACGTTTTAGGTTTGGCAGGTGCATCGAAATTTCCATCGTCATCGGCGGTCACGTCGCATCATCCCAATTACAATTCGCAGGTACAACATCAAGTTACAACGATGAACACGGCTACGTGTTACGAGAGAGTTTCGCCACCACCACCGAGAACATTACTCAGGACTCAGTCACTCGGAAGTGTCGAAACTTGGCAGCAGCAACAGCAACATCAGCAGAACGTCGTCGTTACTCCGACCCTTCAGGGTCACGAGAATCAGCAGACGACGAACAGAGAAGGGAGCGATTGCGCTGGACGCAGAAAGGAGAAAGAATGGTACGAGACGTCGATGGATTCGGGTTACTCCGGACCGGGGACGATTCCCGCTGGTTACGATTTCGGGCACGATTCGTCTCACCGAGAAATCCCTCTAACACAACAAATCACACCTTCCTCGCCTCTTCGAGCTTCCACGAGATCCCTAAAAATTTCCACACCTCCACCACCTCCGCCTCCGCCTCCTTCACCTCCATTGCCATCGTTGAATTCTCGAGACGCCGTACCAAATGCGGGATCTTCCGTAGAAGCGCAGAGGATCCCACAACGTCTTTACAGTCAACAAACTTCTCTGCAACGCCATCCATCGTCACCGAAAAGCCTCGAGATACCCGCGGAATCGAATCCTTCCGAGCGTCGACGCAACGTCGAAGACACAATGACAACAAGCACCGATCGTTCGCCAGACCTATGCACGATCGTTCAGGCTGGCAAGTATCAGCCGTATCGAGAGGTAACGAAACCTTTCGAGATGTCCGACTTTTACAAATATTCCACAAAGTATCGAAAAAGAACCGAAGCGGCTGCCACGACGAGTTCGACGGTCCTTCAACCACCGAACGCACCGGCTAACGGTGACGACGACGATGTCCTTCTTAGTAGACGACGTCACGATTCGACGAATCTTCGAGACGACGAAACGACTCTTTCGCAGGTAAATCCCGTACAACGAAGAATTTACGAACCTGTACAAAGAATGACTTGTCAGCCTTATGGCAATTTAGGAAGAAGAGCGGTGATTGAGAACACCGAGGAGTGGAGAGGGACGAGTAACAATCGCGTGTCCGCGGAGGATTCGACGGTTGTCTAAGTCGCGTGTTTCTTTTTCATCTTTTTATTAAATATCGACGTTTCATTTTATTCAAATTATCAATAATGTTGTATATTTATCCGCTTTGCAGCTGACGACTATTCGTCAGTTGAAGTTATCGAAAACGTCGTTGGGAAGAAGAGACGTTGCCAGAAATAGGAGGCTATCAACGCATCCAACATCGATGAGGGATTATTACAATTTCATGCATAATATATATATACACAGTTGTCTGAACCAACAAGTGCCTTCGTCCGTTAACAAAACGTTCAGAGCTGTATTTTTTTATAGTATTGAACGTCAAAGACTGAATGTACAAAGCATAGGGAACGTCGAAGGGGGTGAAGGAATGAAAGAAAAATGTTATACACGCAGTTTTTTTTTAGTTTAATACACGTCTATTTCCAATAACAAAAATATATTGTTGTACGAAATGAAATCGAAGCCAAACATCGTTGAGTTGTGGATTGATGATTCCTCGGGTTATTCGCCGTTACTTTACATCTACGTGACAAACGAACTTCATTACGTTCGCGTCTCTTACATATACGTGAATTAGAAACGCTCAAATAGCCCGATGTATAATCCAAGCAGGACACATTGACGCTGCGGAAGCTCCTGAGTCTTAATTTCTTTTTTCTCTCTTTTTTTTTACGTTTTTTGTTTAACAATCGATACAAACCGGTTAACGTTAAGACCGCTTTTACATTACAAACTATGAAACGGTTATCGTCGCTGCCCTCTTGGGTCTAATTTTTATCTCTCTTTGTGGGCGTTTTTTTCTAAATCTCAATCTTTCGTAACTCATCTCCTGCACTTATATAACGTTTTGTTTTCAATTTGAATTTGCACGCTCTGCAAAGTGTGTTTGTGTAGGTTTAAAGATACGTAACAATAGGGTGACGGATCGTGTTTGAATATTCGCTATTTAATATTGAAGTTCTACGATATTCAAGTTGAAAATTGACACATACGTAAAGTGCAATGCTCTCAGGGGGAAAACAAAAATAGTTATGTGTATCGGTGATACAATAAGAATTTTTTTTCGATGATCGGGGACGAGATACGGCGAAGAGAGATTATTTTGTAGTACGACGGGAAGACGACGACAAAGTCGACACCCGCTTTCTATCGAACATGTAATCTTTTTTTTTTATAAAAGTCTCACAGGGCCGCGCTCGAGTGTGTGTTACAATCAGCTAGCGTTATAGCTAATTCTAATCTTTATTACGAAACGCAGCTTTTTGGCCCTCAAAAAATGCGACGAATTCTCCGTCGAATGCCCCCTTGCCATGCATTTTCATTAACCATCCGTTTTCGAACAAAAGTAATCCGTTTCGACTTTATATCTGGGAGAATACCGGAGTTCTCCGGAGGGGGGCTTATTTCTTTTCGTTTTTTTTTATCACGCGCGGTTCGTACCGGCCGGGCCGCAAACAACTGCCTACATCCATATAAATACCCTTTTTATAATCCCGAAGAAGAAGCTGCTGGGGCGCAATGAACAACCAGTTATCGAAACGTTCGCTACGCGGTGTATGTTTTTTGTGTGCACTCACGAACAAACGGGACTGCAAGCCGACTTATATGGTCGATCGGTGTGAACAGGGTTTTCTCGCGGGGTGAAAAAACGACGTCGTCGAGAACGCGAAGCACGACCGCCAGACACATATTACCGTGAAATACCGCAATCTTTCGTTCGCACGAATTCATTTTTTTCGACGAACGAGATTTATTTATTACGATTTTTGGTCGCCTTTCGAAATGGTTTCCTTATCCGGACCAATCGGAATCTTCCGAATCTGAGAGGACAACAAAGCCATCATCACGGCTGTCCATGTAGAGCCAACGATCTTCACGCTCCTCCATAAAGTTCCACAAAAGGATGTGCTACGAACAATTTTTATGTTTTTCCGTTTTACACGATTTCAACCAAAAATGAAACTCCTACTGAATGCTATAATAAAGAGAATTTTACCTCCAAAAAGTCGATGTCCAAATCGGCATAAGGACCTCGGCGTACAGGTGGCCCAACGTCGGTTTTTGTGCCATCCGGTAAAGCGTGAAGATAAAAACATTTGTTACCGAATGGACACTGGCCTCGTCCCTTATTGAAATACTTGCAATCCTTGAGGCTCAGCGCTTCCTTGTACTCGACGATTAACTTTTCCTTCTCCTCCTTGGTATCGACCCAATAGGTACTGGGACATACAAAGTCCGAGGATACACGACACTCGGGACAGGAACGTATAATTTTGTTGTCGAATTGTTTGGCCAGCCGCCACTTTCTTATACAACCAAGGCAAAAGCAGTGATTGCAATTCGGCAATATTCCGAATCTCTGCTCACTCGTCGATTTCTCCATGATAACTTCGAAACAAACGCCGCACGTTTTGTCGCGACTTCGTTGAATCGCAAATGATAATTCCATATCTGCCTCATGTTGTTTTATACAAGCCTTTGGTGACAGAAAACAAAATTATTAGTAACTTTACGTTTCACAAAGCCAATCAAATGTCGCACGTGTATAAAAGACTTACGTTCGTATGCTGCTGACATAGCTCATCATTGAATGGATGAAGAGCCGCTCTTCCACACATTTCGCAGGTTATACCATGCAGATACCTACAGTCTATTTTACTGCAGATACCACTGGCCTCTGCATAAGGACAAAGTGGTTCGGAAGCTGGGTTGGCAGATTTTCCTGAGCTACAAACTGCTCTGGCATATGAAGAGGGAGATACTACTTCCTTCGTTGATGTTGATTCTTCGGCAGTATTGTTAGATCCAATCATCACCAGTGATGGTACAAATTCAGGTGCGTTGACCCACTCCTCAGCAGGACGAGCGGCATCTTTTCTGGATATACAACACGCAACTGTCGTAACCACAAATTTATTGTCAAAAGACCTAAATCAATTATTTTTCGCTCAAAAAGTTCCCCTCTATTATCATTCGGTAGAATTAATATTCTATTGAGATGTATAATCTGATCCAATTTGTATAATTGCATTTGCTATAAGATATATCTAGCATGATTTGTCTTGCAAATCATTCTTATTTTCATTGTAACAAATTTGACAGTGAAAAAGGAAGGGGAAGCTATTGACCGAGAAAAGATAAAGCTTTGTTTGTAGTACTAAAAACATATACGTTTTTTCGGATATAAACTCCGAGGATGAAGAGCTCGAAGAGGCACAGTCGGACCCTCCGACCGATGACTCTCCTCTCTTAAGCTTGGAATTTGTTTGCGCTACATCATCCTTTGTATTGTGAGCAAAATGACATTGTGCTCCGAATTTGCAGTTTCCCCATTTGAAGAAACGACAAGTCGTTACCGAAGTGGCTGGCACAGGTGTGCTATCATGGGTGCTCTCTGAAAGTGATTCGCTTGCACCGGTTTGAGCATGATGATATCGACAGTTGTCACCTTTGCGGCATATGCCATTTTTGAAATACCTAAAAAAGAACAAATCTAAAACCGTCCAATTTTGATTTGCATGTGCAAGATTTTTAATACGGGAGTGGGTGTTTGCGCGATAGCGATTGGTGAACTGGTTGTATGCACGGCGCAAAAACATTGAATCCCGGCAACATTAATTTCAAGAAATAGAAAAAAAGTGATATCTCGACATTGACTCGAG
Source organism: Tryphoninae sp. B BG-2022a (assembly GCA_030523005.1). Lineage (NCBI taxonomy): Eukaryota > Metazoa > Arthropoda > Insecta > Hymenoptera > Ichneumonidae > Tryphoninae sp. B BG-2022a. The sequence continues at coordinate 15,258 of JAPYZU010000608.1, forward strand.
AAAAATACTGGTAAACCCTACCGGCAGACAATGCTCTGTGTCCAATTGTCGGCCATTTGCTGAAGCACTAGGCTCGTTTGTGATCCTCCTCTCGAGGACGTGTGTTCTCTTAAAGTTCCCGATCGGACTCGGCGTTAACACAAGTTTTCGAGCAACACGTCCAAGAAACGAGAGACCTGTCACGAACGTGATCGCTTCGAGGATCCCGTGCCTTCCAACTATGCACTCGGATTCTCAAAATTTTTCACGAATCAACTCTCTCGATGTATCAACGATCTGTGTACGATTCCATGGGTTCTTCCGAACGATCGGGATTGCGACTCTCCGCGTTCTCAGTTTCTCTGTTTGTTGTGTCGTCTACCCGCAAACCACACCACACACAACTTCGGAAATACACGAGCGCAGAGAATTATACGTACGTGTCCTGGGATCTTTTAATATGTACATAGGTATGAAACTGGTACGTAATTGCCTTTGTCAGACATTTTTTAATAGCTAGCGCCGCCTCGCGGAGCTCATCTAAAACAATCAACGATAATCATCATTTCTATACATCTGATTTTTTGTATTGAAAAATATATTTCTCCTCGATTAAGAGCGTACGAAATTAAATCGATTGAGGAAAATAAATGCTATGGACCGTAAAGTATGATTGGATGTATCTGTAACCGCTTTTTCGTCGTTTTTTGAATTATACCGCGCAATTGGCTAGACAATCATGCGATATCACCCAATACATGCACTTATTATTCTAATTATCCAGCATTAAAACCCGAAAATGATTGCTTAGTTGAGTACAAAGAAACAAAGTAAAGGAGGTAAAGGAAAGAATAAAATTGTTAATTTTACGTTTTAAAACACGTCGTTATCTACGACTGTTCGTATTTGCTTACGTTTTTAACATTTGGAGACTGACAGAATTTTCAAAATTTCGCTTAAGACCTGGAACTATGAAGTCTATATAAGGAGACCGAACTCTGTAATGCTTAGGTGCTCAGATTAGCGCGCCATCTAGTAATTCGGATGGCGTCGATGGCAGCGCTACTGTCAGCCACAGCCAAATCAAGCGCTTCCAGTGGTCAGGAGTTAAACCAATTAAGAACCGAAAAGTGTGGCCATCTTTTTTGGCGACAATGTATTATATTCGGTCTCCTTATCAGGCTCCAAGGTTCATCTATATAAAATATTATTTCGGGTTTTTTCCTAAAATTCTTGAAATTTCGGCCAAAAAAACATCATAATCTTCATCAGCGAGAAAATTCCTATTCCGTAACTACCCTACAAAGTCTTTTTCGACGAAAAGAAACGAATATTACAGTTATAATGCCGTGTCGTTTGAATCGCTGCGGTATTTGCCACGTATATGATTACGAGAGTTTGTAGCCAATTTAACGTGGGTACAATCAAGTTTGCCCTTTGGCCGCTAAGATGTCGCGAGAACCAACTTTCGAGGTGTCAAACTTTTGACGAGCGTTGTGGATCTCCCCCCTTATCACTACTACTACGTTGCCGGAGGTGAAAAAACTGTCAATAAGAACACGATAGCTAGACGGAGCAACTTCATGTCGAGATCATAAATATGTACAAAGTTCATCCTTTAGCCACACAGATGTCGCCCCGCCAAACCACTCTCGAGGTTCTACTTTTATGCGAGCGTTTTTGATTTCCCTACTAATGGGCTTTGCTAGAAGCACACCGTTTGGCTGTTTTTAAAAAAAATTTATACTTGTAGTTTAACCGAATAATGTGACAATACAGACGAGCAATAAATCATCATTAACTATTGAGCGTTGTCGGTTCCTGGATGATCAAACCACCGATTACTGGCCCACTCAATTTAAATGATCATCGTTTAATTTTGTAAACGATCGATCATGCAACGAATATTTAACGTATTCCAACAATTATCTACATTTAACTCAATGAACAATTAAATAATAAATCTGCAAAAGTGCTTATCAACTGGCCACGTTCACGCAGGTATTACGCTGGTTTGAACAAGCCGCCACTACGCCTGCAGTGCCAGCTAGTTCCGGTGTTTCGAGGTACATCACACCTAATACAATATCGTACTATACATCTCCTTGTGGTTGAAAAACTTGCCAAAACCGGACGAGGTAATACGCGTATACGACAACAACGACGACTTACGGCTATCCAACGAGTTGATCGTGACGTTTACGTTTTCTATCACGTCTGAAGCTAAAACGCCAACGAGATAGTCAGTGCCAGGTGCACGAAAGACAAAAAAGATCGATCGAAAGAAATATAACAGACAAGAAAAAAAATAATCCGCCGTAAGACGAAAAGTAATCACATCTTGGTTGAAGACAGGCAAGATATTCGCGTCAAGGTGGACTCAAGAACAAAAAACGATCGAGTTCTTTCACCAGCCAGGGCGTATCCATAAAAACATCAAGGTGTGTACCAGCATAAAGTGCTAATATATAGCGACACCTTACAGCGCTCAGGCGGCTTATTAAAATAACAGGAAGATTGTGTCATACGCCGACGTCTGAATTGCAAGTTTTCTTCATTTGAAGTCGTGTGCGCCGCGCACGTACGATTGCAGACACAGCAAGAGCGGGCATACACGCACAGGAGCGTGCATTACGCGGTGAGCCTGTACTAAAAGCAGATAAAAATGGGTTTGACAATCAGCAGCTTATTAACCCGTTTGTTCGGCAAGAAGCAAATGAGGATTCTCATGGTCGGTCTCGATGCTGCTGGTAAAACTACAATTCTTTACAAGTTGAAACTCGGTGAAATTGTTACGACCATACCGACAATTGGTTTCAACGTTGAGACGGTGGAATACAAGAACATCTGTTTCACTGTATGGGACGTCGGCGGTCAAGACAAGATACGTCCTCTATGGAGGCATTACTTTCAAAATACCCAAGGTCTTATTTACGTGGTGGACAGCAACGATCGTGAGAGAATCTCCGAGGCCGAGAGAGAATTGGCGAACATGCTGAAAGAGGATGAACTCAGGGATGCGGTACTTTTGGTCTTCGCAAACAAACAAGATTTACCAAATGCCATGTCAGCTGCTGAATTGACGGACAAACTTGGATTGAATGCTCTTCGAGGTCGGCATTGGTACATACAAAGTACGTGTGCTACCCAAGGTCAAGGTCTGTACGAGGGTCTTGATTGGCTGAGCACCGAACTCGCCAAAAAGTGATACAGCGTCATGTTTATCTCAAAACACGCGCGTACCAAATTCCGAGAATTACTCTTCGATTATGGGAAACCATCGTGGGATTTTGGGCTGTAAACAGTACGAAAGGCTTATTTTTCATTTTTTCGAATATTCATCATGGCCTTTAAAGATCTGATTCATGTCGTTCTGCCGTGATGCCTGTGGCGTTGAAGTCCCATGTTCCCAGGAACATCGTCGTTTGGGTACATCCCCCATTGCGTGCTTTCGGACTTTGAACACACAGGAAAGAACGCATGCAAAATAACGTTGCAGCAATTTCAGTGAGTGAATCAGTGATGCGCCACCATATTTCGATAACAAATTTTTTACACCAGAAGAATATACTTTCGTGCTCAAAAATCTTAAAACTCCAACTTCCTTCCTTTTACTTTTCATCTATCATCATCCTGGTCAAGATTTGAAAAAATTAATTATAATCTCTGGCATACTGCGAATGCAAAAAAAAGTGGTATGCGAACACGAGCTCGTGTGTACGGTCATGTTGATGGTATAATAAATACTTCTCTAAGACTATTAGTAATTTTAGTACATATGTTTGATTTAAGAGCGAGTATTCTGATATGGAGAAAAATAAACAACATAAACATATGTTAATTATTGTAAGAAGTGCACGAACCTCTTAAATCGGAACACGATCTACGATTAATCCCTGATGGATGAATAATAGTTTGTATCTTGGAAAAAAACTAGCCATATGGGCCCTTGGAATAAAATTGAATAAGCTATTAGAACAGTTTTCATATTTTCGACATGGTAACGCCAATAATGAACCCATACTTATGTAACTTTATTATTGTACAAGACAGTACATCCCAGAGGTACATACGTATTTACTTACAACGTATCAAACAACTTTGTTTTTTTTTTTACATTCGGTGTCACTCCGTTATAACGTTTCCTCTTTTAATTCTATGAATCCGTATAACCTGGCGCAGCGTTGTATAGGATTAAACTCTGAAACGGAACAACAAAACTGCAGCGATTCGAATTAGGAGTCTTCATTAGTCACGGTAGTTATTCGCATTTTACGTATTTTATGTACATTGATAGTTGTGTCATCCGACTTCTACTAATAAGACGATATTGTTTAAACAGTGCACAAAAAATGGCGATAAAAGGTATTTTACGGTAAAAACATTCGTCACTGTACGTCAGAAGTAATAAAAATCGAGGTGTACGAGATAATCTGGACGCAAAAGCGATAACAGTGATTTGGCAAACGAAAGATCGGTAACATGAGTGATAAATCGTGGATCAGACGCCTTTCCGTGCAACCCACGTAGTAGGCAGTTGAGAATTCGATGCATCGCCTAGCGCAGGAAAATGATGTTTCAGAGTGTGATTCAATAAGTGAGCCTTCTGATCGGCACCAATTTTTAATATCTGACCACACGTCGTGCAAGCTATCAATGTTCTTACTTTGTCGGCCGTTTCTTTTTTGTGCAATGCGAATAGCTCTTGTTGCTTTTCAATATCTGGCAATAGCACGAGTATCTCGGGGAAAATAGTCTCAAAAGCACTCAGGCCCATTGCGCTTCGGCAACGCTTATAATAATCCTCGGCGCTACAAGAACCTTGACGGAACAAACCACTCAGATAACGAAATTCCTGAATCGGCTCTTGATCACAAAGTACCTCTGTGACTTTAGCTACAAGGCTCTTGTTGCGCATTTGAAAATCAGGTGGTGGTGCGTATACATAAGTTTTGTTAGGCTCATTTTTCGTCGGCAAAATGTTGTAAATCTCGCCAGAACTGTTTGTGAACGTTAAGCCACTATCGAGACTCGTCGAGTGATCATTAGTATTGAGTTTAACAGCAAAACCTGGTGGTGGTGGAACTGCGCTACCAAATCCTGGTGGTGGATTCGCCAACTTGGCGGTTAATTTGCTATTACCCGTTCCGGCAGAACCTTTGCCACCTTTGAGCGTTGGAAATTCTTCCTCCATCCTATACGTGTTATCGTTGGTCGAATTTAAACTATCGATCTTCAGTTCGGAGCGTTTTCGCGTCGTCGAATCGGAATTATGCTTGCTAATCTCGCTACTGGTACTCCTTGTTTCCGAGATGGACGGATTGTCCGAACTGGATGACTTGGAAGTCATTTGCTCGGAAATCGGACTACCCAGACTTTTTCTCTTCTCTTTTTTCGTTCTCTCGGATTCTCGTTTTTTCGTCGAATCGTCGCTCTTTCTCACATCCATCGTATCATCGTCGTCGTGTCTTTTCATGAAATTCGAGGCTTTCGTACTTCCGTTTTTCTGTACAGTATCTACGTTTTTATTCACCGTCTGCATATCCTTTTTCGTCGGTTGATTGGCGTTTGATTTTGAACTTGTAGATTCATTGCTACTCGAATTATTACCGCTTGACTGTTGCTTCACCTTTTTCTTCTTGGCCTTTCCTTTAGTCGAATCCACCGTTGCTTTCGTCTCGTTATTCTCGCCATTGTGCGACTGATGCCACGTTGGTTGTTGCGGTAATACAGCTATTGATAGTTGTTTCTTGGAACGCGAAGGTTTCGACAAACTTGGAAAATCATCGGACGACGGTATGGGAGGTTCGGCGGTAGGAGAGAAGGCGACTTTCTTCGATTTTGGAGTCGGCGCTGGTGCTTGTTTCACACAAGTCACCTTGGTCCATTGACCTGTGTTCGAGCTACTCGTACTTGCACCAGCTGACGGATGCGATCTTCCTAACGCTGGAAAATCGCAATCCATAGATGAACGTTGAGTCGGGCGTATGCGAATATTTGGTCCACAGACCCGGGTCATCACAGTACCATCGGTCTTGTTGTGATTAACGTGAATTGAGACGTTAGGAGCGGCGCTCTGAGGACGTTGACTATTACTAGAGTCCGGTTTATTGCTACTGAATACACTCAGATTAACCGTTTTAGAAATACCGGATGCAGTACTTCCGGGAATAGCAGACTCTGGACCAAGGGCTGGAAAATTTTCATCCGTGACTGCCAAAGTTCCGGATTTCAAGTTACCACGTATGGTAAGATTACCACGCCCTCGGGATTGTCCCAAGTTCGATACTACTGGGGACGCATTACCGAGGGACGGAAATTCTGCGGTACTTCGAACATCGGGTTGCCGTACAAAAGCTGCACTCTCCACTACATCGAAGGGAATTTGCGCGAACCCACCGGAATCTGCGGTATCAGCTTGATAATCTCTCATTCCCATAACCGATCGGTGTTGTTCTTGTTGTTGTTGTTGTTGGTGTTGTTGCTGTTGTTGCTCGCGACTATTATAATCTCTGGGTCTTCTTGAACTAGATGCTGGTCCACCACTCATGTTGGTAGCACCGCTAGCTCCACCACTCCCACCACCGGCAAGTCGGCGACTATTACGATTATCACCTCTTGGAGCGAGCGTAAATTCTAACTCTAGTGTACGAGCTTGTTTAGCTGCTGCTTTACCAAGATGTTTGCCGTGCGTACAAGCTTTATGAGCTTTCAGATCAATGTCCGTTCTAAATACGGCGGTAAAGATCTCTTCTACGCAGGTACCCTCCTCGCAGAGATAATGCTCGTTCTTGAAGTGATTGCGCAAATCTTTGTAAGAATTGTAATACTGATGGAGTCCGTCGGCATCACAAAAATGACAATAAAGATGATCTCGGCGCAAATGACGATACAACTCGTCATTGTCCATATAACGCTGATCACAAAATTCACATAACGGATGACCTTTGTGACTCTTGTCATCCGGATCGCCTTTCCGACGATGTTGACTAAGATTTGAACGTATATAGCAACGCCTTTCGTGCGAAAATATCTGTGAATGAGAAAACAAACAGTGTGAGAGACCGCTTCAAGTCTTGGTGTATACTTCAAATAATAGGACCAATTATTATTTTCAATAGCATTAGCATAAAAGATGGTTATTTTCAAGTTCAATAAATTATTATAATACCCTCAAGTTCTCGACGCAGAGATCACAATAGTGAAGTTCATGGCGCTTCCTCATATGATCTTTGAGGCCATTGAAGGTACCGAAGCTCTGTTTATCTTCACAAATTGGACAAACATGAGCAAGAAGCTGGTGAAATTTCTCCTGTATTTCGAGATTATCGAAATATATGTTGTATCTGCTATCCAAAAGATTGCTCCTTTTCAGATGACGAAAAGGTTTGATGGTCCTCGTGAATACAACTTTTGGTAAATCTTGACGACATATTGGACACTCGTTCTGTTGGCACAGTACTCTCATTCTCGTACTGCACTCATAACATACAGGATGCTCGCACAGTCCAATACTATAAATCTCAACATCTCGATAACAGACAACACAGGCATTGCTGTTGCTGCTTGGATCCTTGGATTCTGACATGTTGCAGCACGAATTGGCGTTGAGACTCGGTCTAAAGTATGAAAAACCAAGAAGAAAACAAAATATCACAGATTTTCGTTCGCTCCCGTAACCCGACACAGGTAAAACGACAGCGAGAGGCTTGTGTACTCGAGTAAATGAAAGCGAAAAGGAAGAATGGCTATCTAATTTGCCCTTGACAAAAGTCTCGAGTTCACAAAATTTAAAAGGTTGCCATTACTCCAACATTTAGTTTTACGACCTCAGCCTTACTTCGTTTATTCGTTCGAGTATTCGTATGGGATATTCCAAAAATAGACTTGTATGACCAAAAATATATTAAACATACGTTGATACCAGATGTCAGAGTGGTTTCGATCTTGCAGGCACTTTCCTCGCGAAGGAACACGAAACGACAGAGAGGTTAAAGCGCGCACGGTGGTTTTTCGGGAACTATTTTTTAGCCAGACGTGCTCGATATCCAACAAAGCGTGAATTATTTTTTCCGATAGCTCTCCTTTCTCTCTTCACAGATTTTCGATAAAATAATGAAAAACTGTAAAAGGCTTTCGTACTAGATACTTTTGAAAATATAGAGCCACTAGAGTCACTGGGATAGAGGGGGTAAGAGGTAAGAGCAACGTTTTTTTGTCTACATATGTGGCCTAGCGTGTTACATCACACACATATGAATAGGTAAATGTATATCAAGTACAACACACAGCATACTGTGTTATAAAATCGAAAGCTATCCGATCATTGAACGTATAAAGGATTACATGTATAAAATGCAGCAATGTATATAACTATTATTAAACATACACGTTTTCAGTATAAATATCATTATACGATACTAGTTACGTTGTCTGTGAAATTAACCGAATTAATCATAGCGCTTTAAGTGGCCAAATATTGAAACATTATACCCATTCGAAGATGGTAGATTTATATATGGACAATTCCACGTCAGTTCATTAAAATTGAAAGACAATATTTCATTTTCCCTTCATAGTAGTCGCACAAAATTATTTTAAAAGCATTTTCTCTAAAACGAGAGCATGAGAATACTCTCGAATTCTACCAGCGTTCACAAATGTGTTTAAACGTTAACAGATGTTGATAAATTTGTCTGAATTATCAAAACAGGGTTATTTGCTGAAAGTAAAATATCTTCCTATCAGAAACAACGGATCCGATTTGCAACAGCATTCCAATTAAGAATTATGTATACCCATGAATTTTATTTTATTGTTACTTTTATATCCAAGACTTACCTTACAGCTCACTAAGTCGTTGCACAGGAAAATGAGACGGGAAAATGGGCGTTTGTACGGATGAAATAAAAGTATAAAATTTCACGGAAATTTTTTAACACGATAGATGGTAACATTTATATGCGATTTGAAATTAGGTGGCTGGCATTCTCCACCCGCATGTATCATACAGCTAGAGTAGTTTTTCGCTCCCAGTTCTCCTCGTTTGTTCTTATTACTTTTGTTTTGTTTGTTTAATACTCAAATACATTCGATTCTGCACTATATTATAACCGCGATTTCAAATAATACTACCGAGATTATACACGAATAACATTCATACAGTCACATCACTTTGGGTCGTAACACGCCACGCCTATTGCTTGATTATACACACACCAAAATATTACGTTTCATGTTCGGTTTTGTTGCTGTTGTCATATATATTTTTTTTTAACAAGTTGTTGTTATAACCATTTTCGAGCGTTAAGGCGCGCAGTCGAGGCTTTTAGCGACGCGAGTTACACGATTATACCAATATACAACTTAACTTCTATGGTAAGAAAAAGAAAAATGTACAAATAACTCGAATCGAAGGTCGTTTTTTTTTCTTTTTATAGTTTTGTGAAAAGTGTGTGTGTGTCTCTCGCTCTCTTCTTTTTCGTAAGTGTGTATGTGCCCGTGTGTATTTTATAGCATAAATATATATATATTTATGTATATATATATATGTATATATTTATATGTATGACTAGAAGCAATGGAATATATTTTTCAGCTATTGAATTCTCGGCAATCGAAAAACAATCATTTGGCGTTTGTTTGTCTTTCGACTTTTGTTAGTAAATACGCGCTTTCTATTTTCATAAACAATCACTTTTGCCAAAACATAATTTCTTAAAATGCAATATCCCATAATTCTCGTCGACTTCTCTTTTTTGCAACGCGCATTGTTCTTTGCTGTTTTGTTCTTTCATTTCTTCTTCTTACGTATTTTACTAAAACAAATGCCACGACACATCTCGTCAACGACACACTGGTCTATTTCACTACGTTAAATGCCAAGATTACTATGTTTTATGTATGCTTCTTCCTTCTTTTTTCTTCTCTCTCTCTCTGCGCCGCGCCTTTTAAGTATCTTAACTACGTAGCGAAGTTTTAATGATCGTTTTCGCGTCGTCTCAGGAATCTTTTGCTTTTTCTATCGCAACATGTGCACTCGTTCCCGAAACAGCGGGAGAACAAACGTTATTTGGTTGTGTTTTTTCTTTCTTAACTATTTGCCATTGCGGAAGTATATCACTCGCGAGCTAATATACGCGAGCTTTCTTTTCTTCTTCTTCTTCTTTTTTTTACTGTTTTCTGTTTTAAGTAAATCCTTTTTCGTTCTCACGTTGTATCCAATCATGAGCTACTAAATATACATAATATCAATCAACTAATCACGGACATCGCGTTCCCTCTCCGACATTTCTTCGCAACGTATTAGTCTTATTCGGTATTTCTACTTGCCAACGTTAGGATAAAGAATCAAAAGCTGCGATACAATACTGCATAATCGTACCTCAACAAATTAATACGCTTCTTTGTTTTCTCTAGTGTGTCTTGATAAATGAAATAATTTATCTTTTAATTCGCATTCTCATCTCGTACTCTTCTTCTCTTTCATTCCGGATTATTACATTATTATATATGTTGCAAGCACAAGCGTGGAACGTAAGTGCGACGCGATGACACACACGATGCCAATTTACTCGTAACACGTTTCGTTTCGTTATGAGATTCGGTTATCTGATAATTATCAGTGTTCTCTCTTTCGCTCTCTTTGTTTTCTTATTTTTTGTCAATTTTTTCCTTCCATCGTCCGTAGTAATGCGCGAATAATGGACCAAAAGTGATTAAGAAAATCGTCATCGTTATTTTAATGCGAGGAATCAAAGAGAAATCGCAACGTGGCTAGAGAGTGCTGGGATTTTGCTGCACGGAATCCCATGGATATAATTTATAACACTGGAAATCTTCGAAGTCTCCTTAATCTACATTCGCCATTACCCCGAGTACATTTTTTCAGCGGGAGATGTCCTGCTCTCTTTGCTTCTTGTTTCCTTTCTTTTGTTTTTGCATTTAGTTGTTTTTTTATGAGGCCTGTCGTTCCATTTCAAGTGTACAGCTAACTAACTATCGTCGTTAAATTAATCGATCGAGGGACGTGTCCAAATCTATAATATATACACACATATATATATATTTACATAGATCTATATATATATATATATATAAATATATATATATATATATATATATGTATACATAAATACATATTTAAGTATAAGAAGGGACGTGTCTACTTCTATCGGCAAATCGACGATAATATGTGTATACTATAAACATATGTATATATATAATTTTATATATATATATTTATATGTATAGAATCTGGAGAGAACGACGACGAATATATAATCGAGAGCTACACGAAAGACGAGACTTTATACATGTTGAGGAACAATTTGTTATTGGTGGGCTGGGGGCGTCTTATTAAAGGTTCTTTCGGAATGTTTAAGAAGAAACGGATGAAATGAACCGATAATTAATATGCCGAAACGAAGAAACACGATGCTGGCACAATCGCGCAATTACAATTGTATATAGAACGTCGTCTCTCGTCGGTAGCTCGCTGTGCAATATTAACTTCGAAAATATATTGTATTTTCGGTTTGTTTTCCTTGTTTTTCTCTTTTTATATAATTACGAGTTTCCGTCACCTTGGCGCATGTATTCAGTACGCCGGAGCTTGAAATTCGCTCATACCTCGCTGCTGTTGTTGCTGAGCGAAGGGGGGTTCTTGATAAGCAGCGTCTGTGGCATCGGGATAACTCGTGTATCCCGCTCCACCAACGGGATCCGCCTCGTAGCTTGGTGCAAAAGCGGCTTCCGTACCTTGCTTAAATCTTTGGAACGCGAACCAAGCACTTCCCGCCTGAAAGGATGGAAGATTAAAATTGAAAAGAACGAGAAAGCAATGGCTGCTTGTACATTGTTAACACCATATCCATCCGCGGGTTTCGTTGAATTGTTCCATGCATGGGTCAAGTAGCAAAATCCTACAAAGTAAAGGAATGCCCAGAAGCCAGAGAAGCTACAAATGCCAAAGAAAACTTGGTTATATTTCTGTATTTGGGAAATTATGGCATAGTTCCATATAACGACGTTTTCTCTCACCCAAGGTCCAGAAGAACATAGTGTTTTCTGGTCTTAACAGATGACATTTGTTCAAACAGATATTCACCGACGAGAAATCCTATAGACGCTAGGAATGCCAAAACTCCAATACCCACACCATAGTTACAGGCATTGGCATCGTCATCGTAGAGACATAATTCCTTGCCTGATTCTACTCTATATCCTTTGCTGCTTATACAGCCAAATACTATTATGGCGAATAACTGGAAAAAAAAGATTCGATTAGTGGATAATTTTACAGTGTATCGTGCAAATAGGACCAAATGACATATTTAACATGGAATTATATTTTTCACTGGGTTACGCTTTTACTTAATCACCCTAGTTCACGTGAATTGATCTAAGAATTCACAAATTGCAGCCCGACAGCTAAGCAACGAAATACTTCATATAAAGAATCTTTAGTGAAAAAATAGCTAACGAAACGTCGTTTTCGTAGTGACACTTTGTCGTTCCCGATCAAAAACATCTATACGTCAAATAAGGTCGAATGACGACACGAGACTCGTGTTTTATGCAGCATAGATTGACAAGGGTCGGGGTTCGTCGTTGGTAATTGACAGTGGGCGAAGTCGAACGTACAATTAATTCATTCTCTTGGACGGGCTTCAAGAAAAAAAATATAGCGGTGTTCAGCGAGAAGAATTATAGGTTCGGTTAGTAATAAGATGATAAGCAAGAATGTCATGCAAACAACATTTTATGGGACATATAGATGTAATTCGTTGAAAAATCAATAGACAACCCCATTGCTGGGGGCGGTGTGGGCTGAGTGTCTCCCTCACTTCGCCCCGCAAGGTCAGGGAGGGTGCGGGGAATACATCGCCTCTGCTCTCGAATCGATGTCCACCATTTAAAACAACTTTGATGAGTACGAGATATCACGAATTATATGACTCTACGAGCGTAACGACTGGTCAAAGAATAAAACAAAATTTTGTGATACTACTCACCAAACATACAGCCTTTAGTATAACTTGAGGCCTTTGTACGAACGAAATCGGGTCAAATGGGGCTCCGGCCTTTCCACCACCGTACGCTCCACCACCGTCCATCTTAGGGCGACTGAACCAAGCTGAAAATTCAAAGCTATCGAGGAAAAGGGCGCGGGCGCAAGCGCGACATTTCCGTATCTCTCTCGCGATCCTCTCTCTCACTAGGAGAAATAACGAGGGCAATTAGAGGTCGCGTGAGATGCGAGAGAATCTCGTGCCTTATATAATATATATATATATATATATATATATATATATATACACACACATATCCATATATATGCGTTTATACCTGCACTTTTAATGAGATTCAATTTTATGTTTAGCTTGGACGTATACACATGAAAAATTAATATTTGTGGATTCTTTACATATGAAATTTTTCCACACGTCATCTATCATCCACAAATTTCGATGTTTGTCATACCTTCAGCTTACTGCGCACTTGCGGTAATACACGGTAGTAGATCCAGAGGTTCGGGAAAATTTGACAATGCTATTATCATTGATCTCTTGTACGTAAAGTATGATCTTGTGATCTTGAGATAACCTGGCAGAAATTTCTGTTATATTGAAATAAGCCTCGTCTTTAGTGATTCATCATTATTTAAATATTTGTTGAAACGTGGGCGTACTTTTGTTTGCCTACAGACTGTCAAGATTTTCGAATGTTTGCTCCATTCACCGGGTTCGTCTAATTACCGCGAGAGGCAGTGTCGTACCGGTGTGATACCGACATCACCCATCGGGTACGCCTTTACCATGTGATTCAAGAGTTAACGAGGGACGTGTCCGAAACGGTCAACAAAAGCTGCACCTTGAGAATTGGCCCCGCGAGGCTGCGGCTAACTTCGTGTGGGCGCAAAATAGTTCTTCCTTTGGTCACTCAGGTGTCGCAAAATCAAGTCTCGAGGTTTAAAGTTTTGCCGAGCGTTGCTGATCTCCCGAGGACGTCGAGCAAAGTAGGCAGTGCAGCCAACCGATTGACCTACAGTGGATGTCTTGAAGAACGGAAGAAAACAGTTCAGTGATAATAACGCTAAGCGGATGTTTATGTGTCTGTGAGAGGACGATGCGATGGGCAAATGTCATCTGTCGACTCAGTAACTGTGAAAATGTCAGATGAACGATTCTATACCGGCTGAAAAATTTATAACATTGTTTTTATCTTCGTGCGATTGACACATTATTAATAACTGAGCCTACACGAATATATGCATCCAATATATCTTCCACTTATAGGTAAGCGTCGTGACAAACAATTGCGATCCTTCGGACGCATCACTCTATTTTTCTTTGGTTTTTTTTTATTCCGTCTGTCTTCTGTGAAAAAAGGAAGGGCTCAAGAACGCGTTTATTTAAATACCAGCTTTTGTATACTGGGATAACGCAACGAAATTTCCTTATGAAATATGTATCTTATGTCCACGTTGGAAAACAAAAATAAATCCTTTATAAACTTTGTTGGTATTTCCAAATTTCCTAGTAATACAGAAAAACAAATCATTTTGTTGTTTAAGGTACTTAAAATGTTGACAGAATAAAAAAGAAATATGTTTAAAAAATAATTATTGATACACTGTGCGGGTGTAACACATGTGTGATACCATTGGGATATAAAAATGTCTATAATTCTAGACAGATTTGAGCTGCGGTGATGAAAGTCTGCATACGAGTAAAGCAAAATTGCTCCTTTATTCATCATGTCCATTTTTATTTAAGGATTTTCATAAGAATTTCATGTTTTGTGAAAAATGTCTGTGAGTAATATTTGACCTTTCTGAATTGTTGATATAGAGCAATGGTTTCCTATGAAATTGAGCATATTAGGATGTTTGATACAAAAATTGATCTGATTTCTGTCAAAAGTTTAAATTCAAGTGACACCATAATTTTTTGAAAAAAATTTATGTACAAAGCAATATGGTGAAATCCTTTTTATATGTTTATCATGCTTACATTAAAATAATTATAATCTTTCCAGTAAGTTTGGAATATTTGATTAATAGTATTCTATTCACAGATTTACAAAAATGGGCGACGTCAGACTCTTGATCCAGGAAGAAGGACGCACAGCCAGGAACTTAGTAGCTTTCAATGTGCCGGTAGGCACAAATAACATAGAAAAAATCACTCGTAAACCACCTACTGTACCTAGAGTAGCACGCATTGCATCATTGAAGAGATCCATCAAAAGTTCATCTAGAGTCCGATCAGCTTCGACAGGACGCGACAAGAAGTCTGGTAAGCAGAAGAATATTGGAACAAACGATAATTATATTTATTATCGTTAACTGAGGAAGTTATTAATGTTTGATGTAAGCTTGTTAGGAAAACTTTAGTTGACACGAGTAACAAATTTGAGTAGTTTTAGAATTATAGCAAAATACAGAAAATTTAATTTCTCCATTACATCAATAGCTCACATCATAGCTGTTTCTTTCAATTATTCTGACCCTAGAATAAAATTTCAATAATGATAAATGTTCGCTTTCTTTATAAAAATCATTTTCTAGAACTTCAAGCACGTTACTGGGCCTTCCTTTTCGGAAATTTGCAACGTGCTGTAGATGGTATTTATCAGACGTGCGAAGATGATGAGAACATATCAGAGTGCAAAGAGGTTATCCTCGTGCTCGAGAATTACACTCGAGATTTTCATAATCTCATAGAATGGTTCAAGGTCAAATGGGCTTACGAAAGTTCACCACCACCCCTAAGACAAACGCCACTCGCCTGGGAGGTGAGAAAAACATCCCCCTGTAGAGCCTGGAATTCTTCAGTAGTGCCGAAATGCACGAGTCCGCTCCAGCGCCTGAGCCCTACGTGCTCGAGTCCTCTGGATCCTGTGATAATGGAACATCAACCAGTTTGTGGTGAGAAGGTCGTGACCAATGCCAGTACCGAGACACCTAACAAAAAAACAAAGGATAAAAGAAACAACGGCGTAGCAAAATGCGAGACGAAGAACATCCGTGAGAGACGAAGAAACATGAATGAAGTGGAGAACGAGCGCAAAGAAAAATCCGCTATTGCCACAAAATTGATCAACAAAACGATAGTAAAACGTAACGTAACAGAGAAGAGTGTTGATCGAGATGTTACAGACGTTAAAGAAATGAGAAGTGTACTACTCGCGAGAAACAATGTATCAACAAAAAATGTTGATGCGTCGAACGATGGTTCGACTAAAGGACGATGTGCACTAGCTGAGATTGAAGATGCGGGGGAGAAAAAACAAAATCATGAAGATTCGAGTCACAAAACAAAGTCAAACATCAAGATGGCAAAATCATCATCGATCGCCTTGTCCGAACTCGAGATAATGAAGAACAAGATCAACGATATTGGCAAAGAATCCAGTTCAGGAGAAACAAATAATCGCGTGTTGAGCGAGAAGAAAGCAACAGGGGAGAATAATTCGTCGATTACGAGAATTACGTCCAACAAAATTGCTGCTACTGGGGCTCTCGGAACGAGTCATTCGTCAGAAAAACCACGTCCGAAGTCAAGTGTCACGCGCCCAGCGTACTCGACGGTTTCACGAACGAGACACTCGACTGGTGCGGATACGCCAAAAATTATAAGGAGCAAAACGACGTTGGGTCTTCGGGAGCCAATATCCATGGGTGACAAAACGCGTTCTGGTACTTGTCTGACATTGAGACGACGGTTGGATCCTTTTGTCTCGTCGACTGAGAAAAAGAACGAAAACAATCGTGATATTGAAATGCCAAGTTCCGCGGAGATATTGACGAAACATAGTACGAAAATACGTAATTGCGAGGATCCCGATGGTTGGCAAACCGTGCGTAGTCGTTATCGTCGTGGCAGTACGCACAATTTGAACATGTCGACCCGTTTTCACAAACCAAGCACCGCAACATCGTTGCCGGCGCTGTCGATTGAAACATCCTGCGAAAGAAACAAAAATGGATGTCTCACACCGGATGTTGGTGATCGCGCGCATGAACATTTATCCGGGCAAAAGCCTGGAAAAAATCGCAAGAACGAGGTCGAGAAGGTACAGGGTGAGACGTCGATGAGAAAATCGCCAAAAAACGAGGCGAAGAGAAAAGCTAGAAATTCAGTGCCAAATGCGCTCAATGATACAAATTCAACGTCCATGATAGCCGCGGTTTTTAAGAGCGAGGCGGAATTACTGGAGAAGAGAATCCAACAATTCATGGCTGCGCAAGCAGAGAGGGAAAGAATAATATTGGAAGAAGAAAGAAAAACTGAGGAAGCCGATTCGCAGAGATCGCAACAATTGTCGGATGAGGAGGCATTCTTGCAAAGACAGATATTGGAATTGGAATCGACGGAAATCGACGTTGATACAGAGACTGATGAGACTGATGGAGAAACAGTTCTCGAGATGGATGATGGCGAATCCATCGAACAACTCGTGGGTAGTGACGACATCAGTCTGGAAGATCGGTAAGGAGACATTTGATTCGTTACTTTTTTTTGTTGGAATTCTTAAAAATGTTCATCCATCATAAATTTTATCTCTATTATGATTTCTTTTAAATGACGTTTTGTCTCTATACCGTGATTTTATTTATTAGAAAGTTTTTTAATTTACAGCAAATGTATCTCGAAAAAGCTTTGAAATCTCAAATTAATCGGTGGCAAAAAATGGCAATAAAGTTTTGAGAAAAAAATATTTTAAAGTTTGAAACACAGTTTTCTCTTATAAAACGAAATATTGAAAAAATAATTGAAAGCTAGCTCATTAAAAATACTGACTGATATTATAAATAATAGAAAAGAACGGTTATCAGATTACACACATTTCATTATATACAAACATATCAATTGTTTCCTATCGATATCGTCTTTTATGACAAGTTTTGATTGATTGTGAGATAATAATTGATTTCGGCATGTTACGCCCATTTTGCTATTCCAGCACCGTGTAGTCAAATTTTCTTTTATAGATACAATTTCTATTTTATGGAAGAAAGAAAAAAACGATTTCTTGCACCCTAAGAAGGAATTCTGAGCTATTTGAACTTTGTTTCTCAAACATTACAGCTACGAAAATATGCTGGAGGGGATGTCCTGGTCGGAAAGAATGGATACTCTGGAACAGCTGCAAGCTCTCGTTGCCCGACATCCCGGTCGTGCTTTGGAGCTTCATCAAAAACTCTCATCACCGTCGCGGAAGAGATCACTCGCCGAGACTTTGCGTCGTTATCAGGCGAAGCAGGCATGTGCTCAGCACAAGCGTCAAAAATTGCTGTCCGAAAAATCTCAGCGTCTTCGCGAATTGTTGAACAAGGTCGAGGACGTGAAGAACGCGAAGAATCAACTTATCGAAGATAAGAGAGTTCGCATGGAGACAAAGTTAAAGAGAGCCGAGGAAAATCGTACTCAACACTTGTTGGAAATCGTGAGAAAGGCGCACGACGAGGAATCGAAACTGAAGGAAATTGCTTTTATAAACGAGCTCGAGGCGCAGAACAAAAGACACGACTTTATGGCTCTGTGTCAGGAACAGGAAGAGCGCCTTCAGGTATTGTTCGTGCTAAAGTTACCAAACATTTCAAATTCGAATGGTAAACAATTTTTCAAAACAAATCACAGAATTGCTAACTCAGGAATCATTTTCTTCGTTTTTAGGGAATTCAAGAAGAACGCCAGCGACGGCAGGAGGAGAAAGCTGCAAAAGAAGCCGCCGCGGAAGAACGTCGTCGTGCCATCGAGGCCGAGCGACAGTTGCGAATTCAAAAGATGCGACAGGCGAGACGCGAACGTGAGGAAAGAGTCGGCAAGATGCAGCTCGAGCGAGAAAAAGAACGTCAGGTAAACTTTTACTACCGTCACATTTCAGGCAACATTTCAACATTTGTTTTACTCCAAACCCGGTTTCGGTTATTGCTCATTAGTACAATTCTTGTATCGTTAAAAATAATTTTTTTATTTGATTTTTAAATAAGATAAACATCGTCTAGAATTGTGTAAGCTTGTTTTAAATGAAATTTTTCTTCGATTATTTCAGTTTGCAATTTAGCAATGATAATAAAGGTGTTGAAATATTTACGAAACGATGGTTGAATGTTTCAGGAACTGGCCCGAGAAAAAGCTCGAGATCGTGAGGAACGTTTATCGGCATTGCACGCGGCCCAACTGGCCAATCAGGAAGAATTGCAGAAAAAGATTGCACAGAAGCAACAAGAATCGGCACGAAGACATGGCGAGAATATTGAGCACATACGTCAGCGTGCTGTCGAATCGTCGATATTGCGATCCGAAGAAGTTCCTCCAACACTCAAATCGTATCCAGCGCAAAAACAATGTACTCTCTGTGGAACTCAGGTAATATTCATACGTTTGATCTTTTCTTCGCGAACAAAAGTAAACCAATTTTATTTACATATCGCAACCTAGAGAATTAAGTCTCAATAACGCTTAAATAAAATAAAATAATCGTTTTATCGAATTGTTTGAATATTGTATTTATATGTTAATCAAAAAAATTTTAACATTTTTCAGATACCCAACGAGGTGTGTTTGCTGAGCCATCTCAAGCTCAAAACCCATCTCGAGGCAGTAAAAAAGATACACGACGGCCGCGAACCCTCGCGCGACGAGCTTCAGAGATTCAATATAGCGCAAATACGGGATGTCACTTCACCACAAAATATGAATGCCAATGGAGGTGTTACCATGAGTGACGAAACTAAAGCTGTAAAAGAGAAGCAAAAAGCACTTAAAAGGCGAAGCAGGAAATTTAAACAACGAATGTCAGCACGTGGACAAGAATGGGAAACGCAAAATGTTACGACGTGTCAGGTGTCTGTTGAATCACCGAACAAAGCGAAATTTCGTCAGTATTTAAAAGAACTCGACAGGTTGATCAGTAATCATGTGAAAACCGTTTGGCCAAGTGTGGCGACAGCGAGACTCGAACGTTGTTTGGGTGAAATGACCAGGACGTTCAGTAAGTCGGTGAGTTGAAAAATATTTTGATAGGTTCAACCTGAATTAAACAATAATTAAACGCCAATTTTACGCAATTTATTATTCGTCTAAGTTGATTCCATTTTTCTCAATAAATCTTATAATGAATTATATAATCTTAACATAAAATGTAAATGATGCAATGCTTTGTGAAATTCGTTAATCGGTAATAAAGAATTATCTAGAATTTTGTAAGATGGCACATCAGATTGGGCAATGCAGTTAATGCTTTCGTAATTCATAGAGGTTCACAGCATCTTGATTAAATAATGCAATTGATATTAATTTGTTTATTTCAGGTCCCAGCGGATCAAGAAGCGTTTCGGTCATTGAACGGCTTCGAGACGTTGGTCAATCTCTTAAACCTTGGCTTGAATATTCAAAATACCTCACACAATATACCGAATAAGTACGTACACATTGCTTTTCTACGTAATGTAGAATGCAAAAAACATCTCTAACGCAATCGTGTCGCACATGAATTTTGATGCAGATAATGTAGCAAAGGATAGTGCACGGTTAATATTTGTTTTCATTTTACTTTACAGGAGCATCGTATCGGTATGCCGTGTCTATAAAGCCGGAATTAGCCTTCATAATAACAACATCGAGAACACTTTGCTGAGCAACAAAATAATCGTTATTCTTGATCTTCTTTTGCAGCGTTTTGAGGTGAGCTTTTTTATCCATTCAGCTATTTTTATTAAAACATAGTTCATATTCCGAGTGTTCGATGGTGCCACTGCTATAAAGAAACCATCATCAAAGGTCAATCGCCTACCGTGATAAGCAATTTATTTATTATTATAGGTTCCAGTTTAAACAAATTTAGATAAGGTTGAACATTTTTTATTTTCTTACGACAATGTGCATTTATTTACCGTTCTTTTGTCAGTCCACAATGCCAACTTTGTTATTACTTTAGCGCTTGGTCGGTAATGGAAGTAACACTGATTGAGCTGCCATGCGTGTAGAGAGATTGCGTGCACGTCTCTATGTTAATTTTCTGACGAGCTCGTTCATTTCTCAGACGAAAATGCAAATAGGATACCCCAAAATTGATAGACCCAGCATATGGTGTTATTCTTTCGTTTAAAAGGTGGAATGTATAGGAAAAAATATCAAGTTTGTATTACCGACTGAGCACATCACGCATTATTTTAAGATAAACTGCAATACCGACTGAAGCACTATTTGTGTGACAGAAGCAGT
This sequence comes from Tryphoninae sp. B BG-2022a, assembly GCA_030523005.1. Taxonomy (NCBI): domain Eukaryota; kingdom Metazoa; phylum Arthropoda; class Insecta; order Hymenoptera; family Ichneumonidae; species Tryphoninae sp. B BG-2022a. Next base: position 36,476 of record JAPYZU010000608.1, read on the forward strand.
TCCGTTGTGTGTCCATTTTCTCCCAAACAGTTGACTTTTTGAATAAAAGATGGAACTCCGCGTAGCTTTCTTCTGTTATTCTAAAGATCAATGATGTCACAGAAAATATGAATGTAGTTATCGTTACCGACTGAGCCACTGAGCAAATAATCTTAATTTTAAGTATTTGAAGTAGTTTTAACGTACTTGTAAATGCTGCCTTCTAGAATTTAGAAATATGTCGTTCTTTGCTTAGTTTTTTCATGAATCTGGATGAAGATAGCTCGGTAAAATTTATGCTGAATTATAAACATAATTAACCCTTTGAGACCTGAGTACTTTCAAGCTTTGTGGTCCGCAGATGTATAGGCTGACGCATATATGCGTCCTTAGAGCTCAAAGGGTTAAATACACTGTGGAAAAAGCGACGAAATCTCCGATATTTGTTTAATTCGTAAATATCAATCCAGAATTGAGTAGGAATATGCGATTAACAGATTGGTTAATAGGACCCTGCTCCAAGTTTGTTAATTATACAATCATATTTTCTTCTATTCAACCGCGTCGAAGAAACAAATAGATTGTCATTAACTGACAAGTATTGCAAGATCTACTTTTAAGTAACCATACGTTACCATAAGCATAAAATGAAAACGTCACCTTATCGTCCATTTATTTATAACAAGGATCCAAATTTTGCCTTAAATAGGCAATAATGTCGGTAACGTTGTTAATGAGCCCATTCATTATTAATACACGACTCGGCTCATCTAGTTTACATAGAATCGAGAATAATGAAATATTTTGCAATATTAGGATGAATTTATTATTAGAATTCTTCAATCTTTCTCCGAGCAAAAAAGATCAATGCGCATAGGCAACCGCGTGGTACACCTTGGCTAATGCCTTTGATACCATAACTTTGGAACGTCACAACTCGAGAAATACTTCATATAAAAATTTTTGGAGTGTTTTATTGGAGTGTTTATATACAGGGTGAGTATCATAAGGTGTCTCAAACTTTATTTTAAGGTAGATGGGATCATTATAATCAAAAGTTGCAAATATACATTCGGGATATTGTTAATAGTTTCCGAGATATAAATTTTTTAAGCCGCTCACCCCCGCCCTAGTCGTAGAGATAGCACAGTGTCGTTACATTTGGGGTTGAAAATTCAGAGCAATCAATTTGATTTATTATATAATTATGCAGTCATTCTTATTTCTCGAGCATTGGCTGTTAGGGCGGGGTGTGGGCGGCTCCTCCTCCTCGGTGCGCCCTGATTGGACGAACTTAAAAAATGTATATCTCGTAAACTATTATAAATACCCTCAATGTATATTTGCAACTTTTGTTTGTAATAATCCCATCTACCTCAAAATAAAGTTTGAGGCACCTCATGAAACTCACCCTATATATATATAAAGAGCTTACAATATATGATATATATTTAGTGTATATATATATATCATATATTTTAAGCTCTTCATCACTTTCCCGGTGTTCTCGTAATTTTCTCAAGGGGCATTGTTCCATTCAATGCTTCACAAATCAGTGTCCCTCGGTCGTTGGTGTAACAGGGCGACAATTATTCACGCTCCCGTTGATACAGCACTGTCTCTCACTCGTGGCACGCACTCCCTCTCGAGCGCCTCCTCGCAACACCGATTTTTCTCTCCCTTTGCCTCGCCCTCTTCGTCCTCGTTGTCCCACAAATGCATTAGCGACCGAAAGAGAGCTTTTAGTGACGTCACGCACATAGGAACTCTCGTAAAAGAGTCAAGAGCGTGTGTGTATGTATGTATGTATGTCTGTGTGTCTGAACGTAGAATGGAAAGAGAGCATGCTAGAGACGAGCCTAGTACTTTTTCACGTGGTATCAGTAGTGCCACTGCGATATAGCAACTAGCGTACTCTGAACGTTTCCCATTTCGTCGGTCTTGACTCTCTCTCTTTCCCTCTTATTCGTCCAACGAGAGTCGAGAATCGACCTAATCTTTTGTCTCCTATTCTCACAGTATATATCACAGCCATTTCGAACACCCTCTTCAGGCCTCCATTTCAACGACCTATTTGCACTCTGCTGTTTAGGTGAATACGACTCTCTCTTTCTCTTTCTGTCTATCCTCCTTCCTCTGTCTCTCACATACAAACACATATAGACATCCATTCTTTCTCTCCCTCTCTTCCATTTTTGCCAGTAATTTTTTGGCTTCCTTTAACTTTCAAAATTGATGTTTTCCAGCCATTTCTTTTTCAGTCATGGTTGTCTCTTAAAATAGACTTTCACTAGGAAAACAAACCGTTTCTGGGATATGCTTGGTTGAAAAACACTTTGTAATGCAAGCTGTTTATATAAAAACACATATTTTTCTAATTTGTCATTAGCTTTGTTGTCCATTCCCATGTATGTCGGCGAGGTTATTAGGAATATAAGATATATGTTGTTTCTACCTGGATCCACAGAAGCTTAAATAACGTTAATCAAGCTGGGCAAAAATGGATCCATTTTATGCTTGATTGGAAAACACTTTGTAATGCAAGCTGTTTGTATAAAAACAAAGATTTTTCTAATTTGTC
>JAPYZU010000609.1:0-25170 GCA_030523005.1 Tryphoninae sp. B BG-2022a
AGTTAATAATAATAATTAGTTATGAACTCTTTTCCGCTCTACCTACGAGGAGTTCATAGCTAATTATTATGAATATTGCAATAACAACAAATAAAATTTATCCGTCGCAATTAATGAAATTTGCAAAGAAACGACGCATAATCCTTCGTTTTTATGTCTATTTTCGAGTACTCCGACACTTACCTTTGCAGCACTGTAAAATGTTTATAAATAAACAAAAGTTGACGCATTTATATTGAAATTTATTTGTCAGAAGGTTTTCTATCGAAATGCATTGAACATATTTTCCTGTAAAATGAAAAGAAAAAAAGTTAGAACGACTTAAAGGAAATTACTGCTTCATTTTGTGTCGTTGTTTGTTAATTGTACGACAAAAAGTCAAGAGAGCAAATTCGTAGAGAATTTCATTTCCTACAAAAAACGACAGAATACTTTTCTTGCGCGGTGGATAGTTTCATAGTTATTTTGCAAAAACTATTTCACCCTTTTTTTCAAGATGGCGGATTTTCCTCAAGGGTTACAACCCCACAAACTTGGACTTAAGCCAAGCTTAAGTCTAGAAAACCATTTGTATTGTGCCCAGAAAAGGTAACCATAATAACGATCACTTGCATATTACTGCACAATTTTCTGAGAGAAGGTGATACGTCGACAGATATATATACTCGACGGAGATCAGTTGATATATATGACAACAACGAAGAAATTTTACAAAATGGTTTCTGGCGAAACGAGCATCAAAATTCTTGTGCGATCCGTAATCTGCTGCGCCCACCTCGTCGGTCATCATCCAGTGCGCAAGAAATTCCAGATGAATTTATGAAATCTTTTGTTGACAAAGAGTGAGCGAGTGAGAGTGAGAGAACGAGGCCCTGCTCACGTGCACGTGCGTGAATTGTAACGTGACGAGTATTGGATTTTTACGTTTGCTCACGTTTGTATCGTATTGTTACATTTTTTCATATTTGTATTGTATTATAATGTGAATATTAAAATATAATACTTACATTATCTATTGTGTTTATTGATTTCTTGCATATTTAACTCTTATCAAAAAAAGAGTCCATAACATTGTATGCAAACCATACTGAACGATAGGGGCGAGTAGGTTAATCACGAACGACGGGTAATGGCGGACGCGCAAGTTTAGCTATGTTAGAAAACGATAAAAGATATTTTGAATGACCCAATCGTGAGTCGAGCCCGATGGTAGTCCCAAACAGTGCACGTTAAAGTGAGGACGCGCTCGCTGTACAATGTAAGTACTGAGACAGTGTTCTTTTTCGTCGCGAGTAGACCACACTTCACCTGGCGCGGCCAGGATCCTTTGGCTGCCAGGGCTCTAAATATTAAAAATTTCTAATTGTTGGGCGCCAGCTAGTTCGGCGACGAACTAGCAATTAATTTGATTTTCAACTGTATCGAGACGATTCTCCGGGTGGGAACACGTTGGGACCCAGAAGAGACAGATTTGGCGTGAAAAGATTCCCGAGAGGAAGAACAGAAGGAATACTTGCCGGTACTTACATGAATTGTTTAGTCGTCTGTTTGACAAAGTTGGTTTCTCCCTTTATTCACTCGGTTCAGTGGTTCGCCCCTTACCACTTGACAAATTTAGTAATCGTTTACAAAAAAATAATAATCGCAAGGATGATTGAATTAATACAATATGGGTATTCTTTGTCTAATGAACGCTGACACGGCCTGTCTACAAAACGTTCAGATCAAATTCTATAACTCGACACGACCTGTCTTGTTGATGGTTGAACTTGAACTCTATAATTCGACACGACTTGTCTTTCTGATGGTTCAGCTTGAACTCTGTCGACCGTGATCTTCATTCGCGACACCTCGCTCTCCTACTTCTTCGTCGCTACCCGAACGTTCCCGAGTCCAATAATCGGGGGCCAATCAGTACTCTGAAAAATACTGCCCTTAGGCTAATGTATCGTTAGACTCTAACGAATTTCGGCCGACGTCGGATATCGTCGTTGGCGCGCTCGAGTATTGACGTCGAGAGTTCGACAAAATCCTGTCACAGTACACTTGATGATTTTTCAACAAATTGATTTTATTTTTTGTTTAAAATTGTATGCGTGTCTAATAATCTAGGAAAATCATAGAAACTTCGTAATTTTGTTGTGATATAACATCTAATTGAAGAACGTTTTCAAGCACACGCTTCGTGCATCGTGCGATTCTAATCTCAAATAAAACATTTATTTCGATTTTTTTGTGAGTAGGGTAATTGCGGACGATTTGAGTGGGGTGAAAGGCGAACGTCCGTAGCTAACCCTAAACGATGTACTGAGTTTTTATTGTACAATTTGTGTCGAATGCGGTGGCCATCATTGCTAGTACAATTTTTATCGTTTAGTTATTTCGCTAATATGAAATATGATCTATTTGTTTATATGTTTTTACTTTGGCGATTAGTATAGAGATACTTTGTAAGTCGGATAGTTACATTAGCTTTTTTATCACTAAAATAACACATGAGAACATGATAATTCATACATTTTGAAATATCTATCAATTAACATATTTCAGATGTCGAGAAATTACCAAAGAAAGACAGAGACCAAATATAAATTAGAAGACTTGGAGCGAGCCGTTCAAGCTGTCAAAAACCATACACTTACACTGGGTAAATCAGCTACCAATTATTCTGTCTTTCGCGAGTGTATACTCCTTTTGGAAAAAAACGTCGACTCATAAAACATTTGGCCGCCAGAAGGGTATCCCAAATTTTAAGCATGTTGAGATTGTTTTATTGTTTACGAATTAAGTAGACTCCGGGATGTTTTGGTCAAAACCCTTAATCTACTCGCAGTTATAATAACCACGTCTCAAACATAATTTTTTTTTTCAAACAATCAATGACAGGTGAAAATACAACATGCCAATGTATCGGCCTCAGTGCCAACGGACGTTCCAATAAAACTTACGTCCCTTCTTTCGCGTGTGCATAGTAAAATTATAAGGAATTAATTTTTGTAACTGTACATAGCGTCTAAGTCGACGCTCCACCGTCCCGAAAAACACTACATATGACTATCTCAAGAAAGAAGTTATCAAGACTCCAAAAGCTAGAAGAAAGGCTATATTTTCTGAAGAATAAGAAAAAGAATTAGAGGAGCATATTTTAAAATGTAGTAAATTATTTTATGGTTTAACCATAGAGATGGTCCGCAAAATAGCCTTCACATTTGCCGAAGCAAATAATTTAAAGCACTATTTTGATAAAACATCCCAAATTACGGTAAAAGACTGGTTCTATGGATATAAAAAAAAGCATAATATGTCACTTCGTAAACCTGAGACCACTTCTATTAATAGAATTACAGCCTTTAACGAAAGAGAAGTGAAAATGTTTTTCATGAACTTGGAAGCATTGCAAACAAAACATCAGTTTGAAGCTGATCGCATATGTAATTGTTGACAAAGCTCTGGACATTTCTAATGTTCAGAGAAACTCTAAGATATTAGCTCAAAAAGGTCAGAAACAGGTCGGCGTTGCAACAAATGGTGAAAGAGGAACTACGACAATAGTTGTATGCGCATTTAGTGCTTTAGGAAAGTATGTTCCTCCGTTTTTCATTTTTAAGAGGAAGAGAATGAATGCTCAACTGTTGCGAAGAGGTAATGCTGATATAATAGCATCAGTTAGTGATTCGGGTTGGATCAACGAGAAACTGTTTGTAGATTGGCTGCATTATTTTATTTCTTATGTTAAACGAACTGTTGTAGAACCGATTTCAGTTATTTTAGACAACCACGAAAGCCACGTTGGCCGTGATTGCTAACTGCTTTGTCGCCAGAACGGAATAATATTGTTATCTCTTCCACCGCATACGTCACATCGAATGCAACCCCTAGGCCTAACATTTGTTGGACCCCTCAAGACTGCATACAACAAAGAATGTGAATTAACCATGGTAGTCAATATGGGCCAAAATAACACAGTATGAAATCATCGAACTTTTCACTGATGCTTTTAATTGGACCAGTAATATTGAGAAAACAGCAAATGGTTTCCGGGCAGCTGGTACTTGGCCATTAGATGCAACTAAATTTGAGGAACAGTTTATAGAAGCGACATTGCCTGATACTCAGATGACACAGCCATCGAATGTTTAAAGACTAGAAGCTTTTCATGTGGAGATATAAAATGTGCAAAGAGGAGTGACACCTGAGCCTCGTGCAGTACCGACATAAAATGTGCAAGAAGCAGTAACCCCTGAGCCTCAGATAGTAAAGACCAATAGCTGAGTTGAACAAATCAATTCCACTGCAAGATATTGTTAATGTTCCCCGAAAATGGCACAACCGAAAAGAAAGCAAACTTCTAGGAAAGACATTCAATTGTAATAACCAGCAGTCCAATGCAAGATGTTTTAGAAGAAAAAGAACAGAAAACGAAAAAAAATAGCAGATTAAAGAAAATGAAAAGGCTATAAATAAAAAGAAGAGTAAGAAACGCGTGAAGAACTTGAAAGGATTTGAAGATGATGTGCGCAAGAAATCAAAGTTAATAAAAGTGCTTCGAAAGATAATGAACAGTATTATTGTCTGATATGTTATGAAAAATATATAGAACCAATCCACAAAGATTGGATAACATGTTATATATGCAAATTATGGGCCCATGAGAAGTGTACGAGTGGGGAAAGCACTTCGAAGGGCTTTTTGTGCGATTCTTGCGCCAATTAGAGTATGTCCGTAATTACCCCACTTAGAATCCGTAATTACCCCACATGCTGTAGGGTAATCCCGGACACCAACAGTTTTGTTTTTTTATGATAATGTGATTTTGTTCTAAAATTTATTTCTTTTGATTATGAGAACGTAAGATTAATTAGTTTAAGTAACGACTGAGCAATATATAGCTTTATTAACTTATTTCGGTTAAGAGAGGCAGTGGCACAGGGAGTAGCGTTCTCGGCTCTCAACTCAGTGGTCCCGGGTTCGATTCCCCATTGGCACCAATGAAATTTTTCTACGTGCTTTTTCTGTGCTCTCGGTGGTTTGGAACCCACCTAACCAAAAACTGTAGGTCCACCGGAGTGGTCGATGGTGGAATTGAGGATGCACGGTGAAAGTGCGAGAGAGGGAGTTTAGGAAAGATATGTAGAATTGAGGATGCACGGTGAAATTGTGAGGCAAGGGAATTTAGGAGAGATATGTAAAAAAAGGCGGAAGCTATACATAGGAATCTGAGCAACCACTCCGGCCTTAAGAGAAAAACTAACTTATTTCAGTTTTGTTTAATTTCACTATTCCCTTAAGTATTCGCAACCCCCCCCCCCCTCTATATTTGGTTTGCACCAGCCCCCTAATGCATGGACTCTTTTACCATTTGTTTAATATTTCTTATAGCTCGATAACAACGAGGCTCGATTTTTCTTTAAATCTTCTACAGGAATTTCCATGGTGAAACTAATTCGACATCGTGCATCGTGATTTTTAAATTAATTTTTATACGATAGATGTTTTCCGTCCCATAATATTAGTCCATACTGATAATTTTCTAAAAATATTAATTCTAATTCGTTATTCCACGTTCCGCCACCAATGCCAACTTCGGATTGCGGCGGTGCGAATGTGGCCGTAAACTTTTGACAACCCTTGAAGTGGACACAAAAATGCATTCCGAGTGGAAACAAGGCGCGAACGGGCGCGAATGCCATGAACGGCGCGAATGCCGCGAACGGCGCGAAGTCGAGACGCAAAATCGCTGCGTGAGTCTAGAGCCGGCATAACGTATTTGGTGTTGTCAATGACTACGATCTCCGTTATCTCTCATTTCCAGCTAATTTTAGCTCGGGTATGTACCAAATGTTTCACTACCAAGTGCTTCGCTACCAAGTGTTTTACTACCAAATGTTTATAGAACTACCAAATACTTCGTAGTCCGAGATATTTAGATTTGTATCGTTGCTACCGACCTTCAATAACCTTAAACGACTTTAACCCCTGAATATTTTTTATGCTGCTTGAGGTCTTCGTTTACAAGATGATTGAAAAAAATGTACCATTCAATTTAAAAAAGGGAAAGTAACCTTCATTGTGGGTAAACGTCTCCATCGAAACACTGTACAACTGTTGTTTGAAACATTTATTTATGACGTCGATAATTACTGAGTTATTTCAAATGGCAAAGATAAAAGGGACACCCTGTATATTCAAACAGGCGTTTATTATGTACTTCATCCAACGCAACCATAGTCCTTCGGCTAGTGGGGTTATAGTTTCTTTTTCTTTCAGAGTTTATCGTAGACTCCCGTTTAAAAAAGTGGCGTTAAGCATGACTATCCGAAGAGGAATATACTCGCACAAATAAAACACAGCTCATGCTATGCAACCTTGAAAACTCAATGAATGGTTGGGTGAAACTGTTTTTCTATCTGCGACCGGTGTACAACCTTCAAGTGTCTTAAAATCAGTGACAAATTCACAATTCACAATTGACGCGTAACATGGACTTGTTCATGCATCTCAAAATCTACCAAACAATTCCGAATGCTCTTCTAATACTAGTTTAACAATAAGAACAACGATTGATACTTTAACATGTAGTCAATGTGTACGAAACCAAATTATTTATTGCACGCAAACTAAATGCACCGAAATTTTATGGCATAAGAGCAGATATATTATACAGGAAGTTAACGAAAGTCCATAAACAAATTGTTGTAAAGCGATGAAATCTAATCTCCACTTGGAAATAAGTTTTATTCATGGGTTGAATGAAGTGCCGTATAGAAATCGAGAAAGTCAGGTAGTTTCTGGAGTCGTTTATATAGAAACCTAGGCAACGCAGCCCTGCTGTTGTAATCCATGAGAAACGATGAAAGGATTCGGGATGCCGGAGACCCCGAGGGAGGCGTTGGTCCACTGCGGTATAATACATTGCACCTACGTCTTTGTCTCAATTTCAAGAGAAACTTAGCCTCAAGTTCTGATACCATGAGCGTTTTCACGTTTCCCCAAGCGCGGTTTGCTGTACATATATAGTTCTGCTATATACTATAATATAGAGGGTGGTCTATTTATCTTGGCGCAGTCGAATATCTCGAAAACCAGGAATATGTGTTTATTATCAAACTTTCTTTATATGAAGGAAGGGGCACATCTAATGGTGTGCTATGCGCATTTTTCTATAATAGCCCTTTAAGGAGGGAAACCACTGTAGCAGGTTGAAAAAATCGATTGTTTTACTGCATAAATCGTTAGCTGAACTATCCAAGAATATGCTGTCAAAAATTCAAAGCTAAATTATAATACGTTTAGATTTTATCAGCATAGAACCGAGCGCTCACCGGGTACAGACTGCAGGCTCGAGCACACAGTAGATAAGTTTCTCAAAATGACTTTGTTCGCATTTACGGGAAGTTTAACTCAAAAAGTAATGAACTGATGAAAAGTAATGAACTGATCATTATGAAAATTTATAGTATGATTCTTTATGAAATCACGTAACATATGAATAACTTTTGAAATGACATCATGATTTTAAGGGAGTTTCTATGCATCATTAATGAACAAAAATGGCGAAAGGTCATAAGGTTATAAGTATATCGAATCTGCCTTCCAGAGATAATTTAATGATACTAGGATGACATGTAGATACTAATAAAGTACTCTAATGCTGAAAATTTCAGATCGCTAACTCAATTACGAAAACAGCACGAAATATGTAAAAAACTGAAAAAAAGTTTCTCAGGAACGAGTAAATCGATGATAGTAGCTTCTGGAAAAAAATTAACAGCTATATCGGTTCATAAGAACTGTGATACAATTTTGGCACAATTATAAAACTATTTTTTTTAAATCTTTTTTAATTTTTCTGTAGTGTCATGAATTTTTTAAATCTTAAAAAAGACACGCCACAGTTGAAAAAATAAAGACCCCATTATTTTGCCTAAATAATAACTTTATTTATATGTTTTAATTTGCAATTTTATTATTTTAATGCATATGTACGTAATTTGTTTTTTTCAAAACGATATTTCACGTTGAAAACAATAACAATTAGTTTCTTGCCAAAGTCGAAAATTACCATCTCGAAAATTATTGTGCGCCATCAAATGTGCTGTTTCATACGAAGAAAGTTTTATGATAAATATTTTTTCATATTCCTGTTGGATTCCGAGACATTTGGTTATACCAAGATAAACGAATCACCCTATTTTAGGATGTTCCACCGTGCATACTGTACACAAACTCACTCGGAACATTGAAACCGCGGAAACATACTGGGCCGAGTCATATAATCTTGGTACTATTCCTAATGGAAACTCGAGTGACTCGGTAGGATGTAAAGTAAGTGCAAGTACATTTTAAACTTTAACCCATTGTTCTACGATTTAAGTTCCAACAACGCACGCCAGAAACGTAAACAAAACTGACTCGCCTTCGTGTCATTTCTCGGTTCGGAAAATTGCTCTTATGTTGTACCATTCGTGTATGACTTACGAAATACAAATACATTTTTAAGGTTTGGCTTAATTGTATAACATAATTAATCTAATAAACTACAATATCACTCTCATTATCACTATCAGACATATTTAATACTTGTTTTCTTTTTGAAAACATTTCGTAGAAAATTTCTTTTATTTCTACTATAATCCGACCTCCAAATAAGAAACCAAAAGCCCCAAGGGGAAGAGTTTTTCTTATATATCGCATGCCCCCATCAGGTGCGCGCTCCACCCCCACTACCGCTGTCTGTCTCTCTCACCCTTTCTCAGAGGTGTCGCGCACTAAACTCAGAGTTCGAGTCGAAGTGGGAAAAGCGCTCGAGTGAGAAACTTGGGAAAGTTTCTTATTGCCGGGTTTCTTATTTGGAGGAGGGACTGTATTTTTAAGAAAATATATTGTCGTGTGCGATCGTGGTGAAGGATAACACGTAATTGATGTGAGACAATATAATGATAAGAATCTACCACGAGTCTAACCTGCGCTTTCATGATATTTCGTTTTGGCCCGTCCGATACACCACGTGTCAAATACGTAATAATCAATTTTGGCTGGAATACCTGATCACGTACGTCGCGCGTGGTTGTACGGCAAGGAGTTAATTGCAAAACAAACCAAAGCGATTCGCGATTGATTCGGACGATTTTTTAATGTTTGTGTCACGCGGCTGCCCCTCACAATGAATTATGCAATACTGACGTATAGATAGACGTATATAGACGCATAGAAACTATTCAGGAAAAAGATGCTGAAAAAATATTTGATCGGAACTTCTTTTCCACGCACTGTTGGCAGTTTGTACCTATATGAAACATGCAGAGATATTTTATAGAGTATATACGTATTGCTAACAAAACTATATACCTATGTCTGTACAGAATACCTACTCGCGTGCCCATGCATGCGTTCCGGTGTGTATGTATATGTATTTAACAGAGTTGCAGAGGTATTACACTGGGAAAGTCGAAAGACGAAATGCACCAGTAAACCTCTTTTTATTTTTATGCGAATGATGTACGAGAATGCCACATACAATATTCAAATGCACTCTCTTTCTTTCGCCACTCGATTTCACGCGTCAAGCTTTCCACACTAATGTTAACACTTTCCGTAGCAGAAAAAGAAAAGCAAGAAGAGCAGGGGGCATGCCCCCTTCTTATTCCTACGCTTTATCTTCTTTGACTTGCTACTAGGTTAGACTTGAAGCCTCTCTCCTCCTCCTTACGTTCCTCCGCATCGGCTTATCTTCTTTTGGTACATAACGTGAAAGCCGTGGGCGTCAAATTGACGTATAAATAAAATGAGTTTCGAGATCAAAGAAATATTGAATATTTTTCCAGAGTATTTACACCAAGTCGTCGAATATATATAGATACGTGGGATTTTATTGATGTCATTGCCGAATATCGATGAAACGCGAAATATTGAGTGACAACAAAAATTTGGTCTACATTAGAATCTAAATTAAACTGGATACTTAACATTTTAACGTTGATTGGCGAATCCGTATTTATCCTTTTTCGCTATAAAATTTGATTCGCTTTCCAGCGAGAGACCATAGCTAATACAGTATGTATAGCGCGGACAGTCCGATGAGCTAGAATTCTACGGGTTGCGTACGTATAATATATTATTATATATATGAATCTTTGAGAGAGAAGCGAATATAGAGAAGGAAAGAGGGAGAGAGAGAGAGTTTGACGACGAAGCGGAGCGTATCACAATTTATGGGCGACAGCTCATGAATTATCGACGGTAATGAGTCAACTGGGGACTGTAATTTGACGCATATAATATTTAGTACCTTTCCCCGCTCGCTCTCTCTCTCTGTCCCTCTCTCTCTCTCTCTCTCTCTCTCTCTTTCTCTGTCTCTCTCCCTCTTTCTCTCTCTCTCTCTATCTCTATTTCTTACTAACGCACTTTGTCTTTCGTGGTCTCTTGCTATAATACTAATAGCTGCTATACTACTCAACACCCTCTGATGGCGTATTAAACAGTATAATCACACGGGAAGAACACACGGTGCATAGTTGGAAGAAAATAGAAGAAAGAACGCTACTGTAATAATAGAAGTTATCCCGTTGAAGTGATGTGAGAGCCTTTATGTTTTTGATTCATTAGTTCCTATGGAATGGCTGGATGAAGCAAAAACAGAGCCTCTAATAAGCATGATGTTTATGAGGCAAACTACACTGATTTTACACCTCGAATGTCTGGCATTTTTGTATGTTTAGACTCGTTTGATGTTATTCAAAAATACGGTAAATCGATCAAAAGAATTTCGTGTGGTTCATATAGGTAAGTTGTTGACTGTGTAAATGTGCAGTAACATATGTAAATCATCATACTCTACTGAAACTAGATATATTCGAATGATTAAACAATAACGACAAATATGACATATGGTCCAGTCGTGCTGTATATTAGAATGGAAAAAAATTAGAGGTGATTCTGCAGGTGCCGCTGGTACTAGATCCAAGTTTGCCTAAAAATCGAGATGTAAGGTTTTTTTTAGAGGATGAAAGATTCAGAATTATCTGGGCTCCATTTTTGTCCACAGCGCCGATGATATGAAATTTCATTTTGGGGGTGAAAACGAGGGGTGAAATTTGGAAAAATCAATTTTCGTTGAAAAACTCTTTAATCGAGGATGGGGGTCGATTTTATCAAACGACGACACCAAATAAATTTTGGTGTCGTCGAAGAAACCTCCAAAAAGACGAAAGTTTAATATGTAAGTCAAAAATTTAATTCTATTGATTTCATGGTATTCAGATCAATCGAACTGACCGGAAATAGGTGGGAAAAAAATTCGAAAAAAAAATATGAAAAAATTCTTGTGAACTCACCAAGAAGTGATACAACTTTTTACCATCTTGATTTTGTTGTAAACCTCATCGTTTTCGTTTTGCGGAGCAATTTTCAAATCGTCTATTTTTTTTCTCAAAAAATGAAATATATTTGGAAAAAAAATCGTAGCATATTTTCGAAAAGAAAGAAATTAAAGCTTGGACCGCTCCCTTTACGATCACGGTTAAAGAAATGTGCTAAACAAATTTTGCTGTGAAAGGTGTCCGCTCAAAGAAGCACAAGAAAAGGGCCAAAAATTTTTGGTTTCAAAACTGAGTGCCAATTATAAAAAAAAAATCGTAAAATTTTTTTGAAATAGCCAAAATGAAGGTAAATTTCTCCTCTTTAAAATGATGTTGGTTAAATTGGCCTAGGCTAACTATCGGCAAAATGACATAAAAAACCGTTCCGGCACGCTATACTAGAGAGTGTCCACTCAATTTCGTCGCCGACTGTATCTCTTCAATACATTATTTTGTACATTGAATAAAACATAGTAAAATGGCACAATGTAGTAGCATCACAGTATAGATTGATTCTATTCACGGGCTAATTTCAGCTCCGTGGGATGTAATCCCATATTATTCGCTGATTTTAGAAGCTGCAGACATTATTAGAGAAGCAATTGACGAGGAAAGAAATATTCCGTATAATGAACAATACTCTTGCTTCTCAAACTGTGGACGATGTAGTACACAGTCACTGAAGACGACACTGATGCGTCCGATATACATAACGACAGTGAATCTAATTATAGTGAATATGACTAAATTAATCTAACGTAGATGTAATACACAAATAAAAAAAAATGTTTTCTTATCCAATCTTCAGATCATTTGTACCTAGTTACTCGCCGGAATCTTTCAGATTGTTATACATCGCCGATGCAATTACGATAAAAATATTTTGTTTATTTAAAAACAAACATCTTATTCGTAATAAACGATATGTAAAAACTAGAGATACAAACTTTCACCGAAAAATAAGAATTTTACATATACTCAGTCACTTATTGGAACCGCCATTTTTGTTTGCCAAAACTAATATTGGATTCGTTATCGGCGATCCTGAAACCCCCAGGAAAACATTTCAAAGTCGTTATATAGGCAACGTTTTGAGGTTTTGGCCAGCTTTTTGGGATTCTGTCGCACTGTAAATATATATAAACTGTGGTAACTTGCTGTACTCGAATTATAGCCGCTATCGGTACGTGACATTGTGAGTATTCTTTTCGCAGACTGATATTTCCTCTATACATGATCGAGTATGTGGAATACACAATGCGTGCTACGTATAGATAATACAATACAACATACTTTATATATGCCCTCGATGATCGAAATATTTAGAGGCTTTTCAGCCTGCACGTTGCAACAAAAGCACTGAAGAAGAATGTAATTCGATGATGTAAGTTAAGATTCACGGACTGTCTACCATTTCTATATACAGGTTAGTAACGCAAAATTTCTCTCTTGCCCCATACTCAACCCATATATTGGAACGATTCGATATTAGAATAAATAGAATTTGGCCAAATATCGAATTATGAATTTTAAATATCGTCCTCTCTCTTTTCCAAGACTTTACACGCTGAGCTGGCTGGATATGCTATTTTTAGGAATGGAACTGTTGTTCCACTCCCTTTCTAACCACTCAGGAAAAGATAGTTTAAACCCCACATTTGAGTTGGAAGTTACATTATTTCATAAACAACATACATGTTGCTCGCTTATGAGAGCGTATTGCTGTCAATATCGGTCGTGAATTGGAGGCGGACTATCGGAACGTCACCAGAATAAGAATGTTCACTGCAATGTATGCTTGTAATTGAGCCACCCATAATTTCTAAAATGCCATATACATTTTTTTATCAACAGCGTACAAACGTCACGAGTAAGTTAGATGCCATGAGACTCTCAATGTTAATATTATCGGAGCTTCGACGGAAAGATATATACATATGACATCACGGTTGTGGCGGACCCATACGAGGCACGCAGATACGATGTTCTCAAGAAAAGAAGAGAGGCCATTATATTTTTCCATGCTTCACAATTTATTTCACGGTAAGGTATCATAAGCTGTTTATGGTTGTGTACAGAGGCAGAGTTTAACTGGGCTAGGTTCATGATGAGAGCACACGACTATTATGCGAAGAGGAAAAACGTTTTTGTCCATGACACAACAGTTGCCACGTGAACGAACAGTCAAATTCCCACATCTTTTGACTCTCTCACCCGTTGACGAAGTATGCATGTATAACCCATGCGCGTACTGCGTCCGGGAAATACGTGCTGTGTGCGCTTTTGCCCCAGTCCCCTCAATTTCTCTCTGTCGTATTCTGTCTCTCTGTCTCTCTCTCTCTTTCTTTCATCTCACTATCTCGCACTATACAAAACTATGCGATATAGCCGTGGGGGATGTCTTATTTTGTCTTATTGATTCGATATAAATCTTCGATTGGTATCGAAGATCCCTTCTAACCGATTGAGCAATGTTTCCTTTAACTTTTTCCGGCAGAACGAGATGAAAAGCAGTGTTTAAAATTATAAAGGAGGTCTTATAGAAGGAGGAATTATAGCAGGGTTATATACTTATGCTGTGCACTAATTGTAAGTGGAGATCAGGCAAAAAATTACTAGACACTTGTAGAGTTTGCAGCTTATATTCTACATTCACCAAACGGTTGATACAAAGTTTCAACAAATTACTTTTTAGAACAACTTTTCGTAACGTTTATTTTTTATACGTCGTTTTCACGACCACATATAACGAAGTACAGTGCCGATTTATATTTGTTAATTAGCAATTATTCAAAACTTCTGCCTTATATGAACTTTCGTAATATTTCCTGAGAAAATATTGCATAGACTTTTGACCAAAAACTTTAAAATATAAAGTTGTGCAGGGCAAGACGAGTCGCTGAAATAATTATTACCGAACACATGAAACAATACCTCTGAACTTTAGATTTTATTCCTCTCGAATTTCAGAGATACTACCTGGAGTTTTCATTTTGCATCTCCTCTAAAAAAGTAGGAGCGAAATAAAATCATTTTATCGTGTTTACTTCGATTTTTTATATCTGGCATATAGCACCATAAGCATGCGATCATGAAATCTTGGCAAAAGATTTAGGAGATATGGACTCTGCAATGTATATACATACATAAAATCTAACGTATTTCAAAGAATGCATCGTAACATGGAGACTTGGTGCAGTAATAATTTTCGTGTTCTTCTTTATACGAGAGCAACGCGTTTGCCCCCTGCTATCATACCCGGTGTGGTTAGTATATGTATATACCTAGGGTTTTGTAAACTGAAAGAGGTTAGTAGAGAAGAAGCGGTAGAGCAAGTAAAAAACAAAGCATAGGAGTTGTGAAGGGGTGGAACGCTCTTGCAACAATTGTCCAGATGAAAAACGATAGAGGAAAAAGCGAATCTTTGGCACACACACAACCCGGGAATACAGCAAATAAGCAGCAGACAACCCGTTCTCTCGTCGCGGTTTATACTATTTCGTCTCCTTTCTGTCCATTTCTCTCTCTCTCTCTTTTTCTCTTTCCCCTTTCCCTCCTCCTTTCTCCCTCTCAATTCGACCGAAATATCAGTGTCCCGGAAATCGGACGACCGTGCTCGGTTGGACCGACTGTCCAGCGTATGTTCGAGCGCAGATTCTTACTAACCCACGCACGAGGACAACCAGGCAGAAAAAGAGAGAGAGCAAAACGAGCACTGCAGGCGAGACAAACCGGCTGAGTTATCGTCCGCGGGCTGCTCTTTGGATGCGCCACAAATAAACCTTCTCAGCCGGAGGCAACTTGCAATGACTGGTAGATGGCAACGTGTGCACCGCACAAACACAGCTTTTCTCTCAATCTCCCTCGTTTCCTCTGTTCTTGTAGCTCGAGCTCGGTGAACATCTCACAGCTCCACCTACTTCGCCATATTATATTCCTCTCTTCTTCTTTCCCTTTAAGTAAAGGGCTCAATATGGTTTGCGAAGAGACTCACGTGGCGCATCAATTTCAGATGTTCCGAGGAATAGTGAAGACAATATTGACGATACATCGTCAATAAAAGGAATAAATATCGAATCCCGTGTACCGTCATTGTAAAACCAAGCCTTTCTACATTCGTAATGAAACATTTAATACATTAAATATCTTATAACAATAATAATAACAATTATATTTATAATAACGTTTGATAAATGCAACAACTTCGGTGTAGAATAGTGGAAGATGTATACAAACCTTTATAATATCGTGGATGTAACATTTTACATTGGTACGAGGTATGCCAAGAGGAATTTTGGAATTTAACGAAGTTAATTTGATTCCCAAAATTACCGTGATATTGATCGGTCAGTTTCTAGGTGAAATGACAGCTTAAGGTGTCTGCCCACTATACCAAATGATACCATGACCGTGCTATGAACGTATCAGGCACGAAAAGATATACGATACGGTCTGCTATGCCCACTAGACAGTTCCGTCACCGACCAAGATCGTCGCTTGTTATATCTCCGCCAACAATTCTTGACGGTCCGTGTATAGCACGCGACGGTGTTGGTCGGCGACGGAACGGTCTAGTAGGCATAGTCTAATACGTTTCAATACAAAGAATATTTCTTTGACTGGCATGTTCCTAGCACGGTCATCGTATGATCCGGTGTAATAGGCAGATGCATTTACGGTTATTCATGTAAAATACTCGCAAAATATTATTTTGGCTGTAGAAGTAAGCGAGAGAGAGGTCAGCAAAGTAAGGGGTAAAGCATATATGTGGAGGAGTATTGTGAGAGCTTAATAGAATATACGCTAGAATACCGCGGAAAGCTTTATTGTTTATCTAGTTTTATGGCGTATTCTCGAGCATTTTGAAATCCTGTTTGAAGAAGATCCATTGTTCAGAGCACGAAATATTAAGCGAAAATCCACGAGCTCTCTGAGGTTCGCATTTGCTTGAGCGGTCCGATTTCTTGTTGCAATTTGGCTTTTGTGAACATCTAGAGTTAAGAACATTCTCTGTACTCAGAGAATTGTCTTTTCTCGAATTTGCTGATTTTCCAGCTACCGCCAGACAGTATATTATACCGCCTTACTATTTCCGTATATAGCTCGAATTGTCCCTCGCGTTACGCACAGACGCCAGAAAGATAAATGCGTCACGATAGCACCGGTATTGTCTAACAATAAGCACCGAACGAGAACTCAACTTCTATTTCTGTTTAAAAGAGATTCGTTTTTTCGTCAACAAAGTTTGACCTCATTTTGTGACGTTAATTTTTGATCAACAAATTTTGATCCCACACATTTGAAGGCGGCGTAACTACTTCGTAAATTGTCACTAGGAACCCTCAATAAACCGATTTATAAGAATATACTTGCCAGAAAATTGACTAAAATTGACGTTGAGTCGATTCAAACAATATCGTAAAGCATCGATATTGCTTTGCAGTATAACGTCTTAGCTGAGTGTCACATTCTGTGGTTGAATCTCTCTAATAGACCCGATTAAATTTCTTGGTTGTTGTTCCGAGTATTAATTAATCATCATTGTTGAATCTCAAAAGGTTACCGTTACATGTTTTATCTTAAACAAAGGATCTAATGTTCCTGTTCCTACTCGAAGAAACTCAACTAAGTTTCCCGGAAAAATCTTATCTTTAAAACAAAAACGCATAGTGGAGAAAACAGACCTCGAAGTTGATACTCGAAGTATTCCTACACTAGCTAAATTCTCCGAAATGAATATTTTATACGATATATGAAGTTAAGTGTTTGAAATCAGTCTAAAACAAAATCCCGATGTCAACACTCCGCGCCAAAAAAGATTACGAATCATCCTCGAGTGTCCATGGTGTAACTAGTGAATATTATTCAAATAGCAAAATAGTCGTGTGCATTTAAATTAAAGAAGTGTAATTGTAGAATTATGTCTTGACCCCTTCCTCCCATTACAGTAATGTTCATAATGTTTCTAGATGCACGTTTAGGTTTAACATTTTTAGTAATCAATCTTTAATTTTGAAATAAGCAAATTCTTCTTTCATTCAATTTCACCTTACAAAATTATAAATTGGTACAGAATGAAAACAGGTCTCTATACGATGTCAGAAATTCTGGCACGAGTCTGATTTAAACGACTTGAATCAACTGGGAAATTAAAGTTCTTCGACAGTAGGCTGTAGAATTTTTATACTTAACTCGACCGGTTGATCCAAGTATGTAATTATTTATGTTGTAACAATCACTTTGATGGTTACATGTTTCATTTTCATTTTCCAGAGTCGTTAACTTCGGTACATTGGACTGTTCTCCGATGGATAAGATTGATATCTCTCTTTTGTTGGTCTTTGTTAGTCTCTTGAAGCATGTACTCGTCGATCACTCTTATGAAGTCAACAATGTCGGGGTATTTCCAGTCGCGAGAGCACGTCAAAATTCTATTTCTTGTCATATATGTCTTAGGTAGCCAAATACCTATTACCGAAACATACCGAGATTAGTCTCATCTAAGAACTTTGAGGATAGTGCTATCAGAGAGCCTGCACGCTACAACGAAAGGGTATGAAAGAAGGGGCGGAGAGAAACGGTGTGAGAGGGAGAAAGGAAGAGCAGCGGTCACGTATACAGCTACTTGCCAGAATTGGTGTGAGCCATAGCGCGTAGGTGAAAAAGAAAAGACGCGAAGATAGACGAGACCGAAGAGAGACTCGGTATAGCACCTAGCATCTCTAGCTCCTCGGGTTAGTTGAAGAGGCGAGCGGGAAGATTTACGGGTGCCCCGGTAGACTCGACATATTCTCTCTCCGAGGTGTGCTGCCCTGACTCGTGCGCCTTCGTAATGTGTACGTGTATGCCGGCGCGGTCTGCCCCACAATACACACCAGGTCTGCGAGATGCGCGCCACCGCGAGACGTTTACGGACGAACTCCGACCCCTAAGCGAAGACTAACGGGCGCGGTCCCAGCAATAAAATAGCGCATCAAGCCGAAGGGACCGCACTGAGACACAACTCGACCAGGAATCTCTCTGTCTCTCTTCCTTTCCCTTTCTCTCCCTTCTCTTCATCGTTCTCTATCTAACTTTTTCTTTCCGTTTCTCTCGCTCTCTCTCTCTTTTCCCCATCCCCTTTCTCCTATCCTACCTCTTTTTTATATACTTTCAAAGATGTTCACGCTGCTGATATAGGTAAGGGAACGTGCAAATAGAACTTCTGCATAACATAGCGCATAGAGACAAGAGCAACTGGTTGGTAGAGCGAGCAATAGATAACTCGACCGCGAGTACCGCAACAATCAAAACGATCGATGACGAAGTTCGTGAGAGTAAGTATACTTTGAAAGCTTTGCGCACCGATTAACAACAAATTCTGCTAGAAGAAATTTTGGGCCAGGCCTCCCATATTATTTCTTCTTCAAGAAAGTGTTTCATGATGAAACATTTACGTTTATTCGCAGTAAAAATAATATAGCTGTGAATAACAGTTGCTCTACTGTCAATTGCGACATTTCACTTTTTTATTTGATTCTCCGATATTGTGAAAGGTAGAGAATTGGTAGCGTACAATTTTTTTCATATTAGTTAGCTTCCAATTTATGAAACGATATTCCGAATGAGAAAGGAAAAGGTTTTTCTGAATAATATAATATATTAACATAGTAATGTTATCGACTATCTATTGTGGAACTTTTTTATTGTCAGTTTTGCCAGAATTTTAAATAATATTTGGAAAAAGTGACCAAAGAGACAAGAGAAAAGTTCATTAATTAGCCTAATTATAATCTCATTGATCGTCCACCATATAAATTTGAATTTCTACCAACAAAAATGTAGATTTGCGTGAAAAATAGAGTTCACGAGGTAAAATAATGCCCGCGACGCAGAATAAAACCGCTCGAAACTTTCACTTTCAATAGAAAAACTGTAATGCAAAATGCACGAACTTGGATACAAAATGATTTATCATTTAGTTCACATTCAAATTGCAATATTCAGTTAACCATCACTCGTTTCGTAGACGGTACAGATTCCAATGACGTCGACATAACAACGAATTATAATATATCTTATCCTAGGACAACCACATTCCTCTCTCCTTCCCCATCGCCGATCACACGATGACATAGGGTCTCTATGAGATATTTCATTACAGAACTTATTTCAGGGTCGTAAATATTGGTTGTTTTTATAAATCTATGATAAAATTATTCAGAAAGACACTAATCATATTGTGTATAAAAGCTGCACAATATTACCATTTTGAAAAACTCTTACATAGAGTTAAGTGACTTAAACTTTTCAAATATTCAATTTTTACAAAAAAAAAATAGTGCATGAAAATAACAAAGGAATTGTATACCAAACAACTCACCGATGGGTAATGGTAACTTCAGCGCCATATAATTAATGATTAAACGAACTTACCTAACTGAAGTTCAATTGTGATTGTATAAGCGCCTCTTCCGAAGAGATCAGAGCAGGTATGTAGTGCCCCCCCCCCTTCACACAGTGTCGCAGCAACCTTTAAAGAGAAAAGCGAAATTCCCTACGAGAGCCGCCCGTGCTCCTCAACAGAACACGGTAGATAATCCTCATTTTTGAAAGATCTATTTGCCATAACTTAAAAATTAGGGTATGTCGAGTGAGATTAATGGCAGGGAGAGACTGATCTCTTCGGAAGAGATCTATGGGACCCAGGTGTTTTTAAATTGTCATAAATAATGAAATAATGCATTGAGCGATATGAAAAAAATAGTGAGATATAATTTGAACCTTGTTTAATACAAGGATATTGATTAGAAATCAAAAATTAAATTTTAAATATGCAACAAAAATTATGCAAAAAAAAACTTGTGGAAAATGCCTTCTTTTGTACAAAAAGTTCAGTAACTTTTGTAATTATTGACAAAAAAATGGTTTTACAGTCTCGAAATAATGTATTTTGGAATAGACATAGCGGTTTTTCCGTGGACTTTTCAAAAAGTATATTTATTTCATCCAACGCAGGTGCGATTTAAAAGGAAAGAATGAAATGGAAATCCGAGTAACTAAACGGTCCGATAAAAAATCTACCTCTCGGTACTGAAGTTGAAGATTCAAACTATTATTAGATGGCGCTACAAAACCCCATTGACTAATTTTAGGAGGCAGTATTCCAGGTCAAAAAAGGGCCTGGGTCCCGTGGACCCAGTGTGAGCATTAAGGGTTAAGAGGTCAAGGCACACTTAAAAACTTTGTTCTTTCGTGAACGGCTCGAGATAAAAAAACATGTAAATGGACAAAATGTATCCATCGACTACTATCCGATCATGATAATAATGATGAATATAACAATAAATTTTTTGTCAGTATACTTACAAAAAATTACACTCCCTCATCGTATCGGCGACCAGTACTCGTGAACGGAAAGATGCAAACAATTTTTGTCAGCTCTCTTACCGCGAGTTAAAACGGTTATGAAATAAGTAAGCGCGAACAATTTTCCGATCATACTGTAATCTTCGCATGCAGTACCATGCCGAGGAGAATCTCTTCGTAAAAATACAATAGTAATCCAATTGCATCCGGTAGTAAGAAGTTAGGCCGTCATGAGGGCCTCATCTGTGCTACTCGACGATTAAATGAATTATAATTCAGTTGATTTCCGAAGCACGAAAGTAATCCCCAATCGCAAAGCCTTACGTATATTGTGCCGATATTAGGAGAAAATTGAAGAGTAAATGAAGTCATCATAAAAGTCCAGTAATCGAAAAATTTGTCCTCTAAAACTGTTTTTACCTAGGTTCGTTCATGAAAAAACAAAGTTTGTAAGCGTGCATTGATCCCTTAAGAATGACGTTCCGCCAATACGAGAATATTTTTATCGGCTATGTTACCTCATTTTAAGTCACTTTTATTTTTACAACTTATCGTCTCTGCCGCGCGGTAAGAATTTTGAACGTTCGACAAGAGTAAGGTGTTGGGAAGGGGGGGGGGGGTTGAAATTTACAAAAGGCCACTCGTATATCGAAACGATCTTACATTATCGGGAATTTAACAGGGTTTTTGTTCTTGCAATTTTCAAAAAATCCATTTTTTTATTACGGATTCTTAATCTACATGTAAGTAGAAATAAATCTGTCCAAGCGTTTTTCGGATTTCGAACGTTTACGATATTTTAAACGCCTTTAATGTTGACACCGTCAGTGCGCTTTGACCGTCTCAGCGGGCAAAAAAGGCCCGAAGCAGCAAAAAAGGCCTGGATTGAGCAGCGGGAGATGTTAGCGGCTCAACATGAGCAGCTAGAAGAAGAGGAGGGATGCCTCTATGGACCAGGCATTGCCGATTAGCGGTAATTATAAACACATTTGTGTAAACACATTACAAAACTTTAAACGCGTTTTTCTCGAAAACACGTTTTTAAAAATGGCGGACAATCTCCTGACCGCTGTAATTAATATATCGACCTGAAATTTGGAGAGCATATTCAGAAAATATGTGTTCATGAAATGACGAATCGTTTTTTCGATAGATACATTTTTGCATTTATTATTTATCTTTTTATGCGAAAAAAGCGCGAAAATTCGATTTTTTTTTAATTGCCGTTATTTTTCAAAACGTATACTAAACGCAAAACTCGTCCGTCATTCTATGACCAAAGGGTCACAGATTGATAATATGCTTTGAATTTGTGTTTTAGATCAACAAAGAACGGGCAGTGATGTCAGCCGTTTACCTTCCGCGATTTCAGGACCTGTTTTTGTGGAGCTGCAACGGCCGCCATTTTGGTATTTAAAAAAAAATTGTTTAACGTTTTGTGCATCGTGAATAAAAGCCAGAAAAAAACCGTACTAAAAAAGCTTTACTCGTTTCCTTTAAAAAAGATAAAATGTAAACACCTGAAATATGGCACTCCAAGGGCAAAGACGCCCTTAATCCGGAATGGTAACAGGTTAGCTAATTATAGAAATCGCTCGACTAAAAAATCGAAGGGCAGTTTGAATCCCTTAATTATGAGATATCGAAAAAACAGAAAATATACATTCGTTATTTTTCTTTCTATTATCTGTGCACACGGAATTGATATACAAATCGTTCGAAAAATTACGGAGATACCTATGAAAAAATTTCATTTTTGCAATATATGAAATTAATTGTTATCTGCTTCATTCCCATCTCCAGTGTATAGTTCCTGGCAAAACAGATATTGTTGCAATCAAAATGTTTTCATATTTCGTAATGTTAAAACGTGATATCGACGAAAAACGAAAAAAACCTTAATTTTCGATGGTGCATTTCACCCTTTGAAATCGGGTTCGCCGACATAAAAAATACGTGTCGCCTATGAAATTGAAGAATTGCCCTCGCAACGTTTCTTTGTAAGTAAGGTGACAGCCTCATGGCCACCTTCCTCTTATTAATTTAAACTTTTGATGCGATAAGTTAAAAATAAAGATTCAAGTTACATATTATTCGTACTTTCGAAATATAGTTACGATGCATTGTAATCATGACAAGGAAGGAAGTTTGAGCCGTCTTATACTGGTCTCAATATGTGCTTTCGTTGCCTACATAGCAGGATTTTGAAGTTTCTTTTTTCATTTCAGAAGTTTTACTATACTACAGTACTGCTTTTTCCCATGGGTGTTGAAAACTGCAAAACTCACTACAACAATTCCTGCGACGAAACTATTTATGTGGTATGCGATGATAAATATGTAACACCATGCTCGGTGGTGATATGAAACCATAAATAATATATTAATATTAAAAAGATAAGAATTATCACACGGGGCACCAATTGACAACCACAATTGAAAGTAAGGTTTAGTGGAAAACCAGGCAAGGTAGGGTAAGTAAGGTTCAGCACTCATTAATTAATAGCATTTCATAGTTTTTTAATCGTATTTAATCTTACTTTCAATTAGTCTGTCTGTTATCCGTCTTGAATAACTATATTGAATTAATAACGTTTGGCCATTGCACTTGTCATAAAATAACAATTTATAGAAACTAGTGATCAGTCCATCCTCACCCGACCTAACCGGTAAGACGGGGTGATTGGTACACTTACTCCCCTGATCTTATGATTCTCGTCTACAAATGGCAAATCACACACCAATGAGTTGCTTGCTTTGAGTTGAAAAGTTGTCGTGACGTTTATTTACTTAATACACAGCGTAACTCATTTTACTGCTGATCAATGTCGTTTCTTCTTTTTGATTATTATTTTTTATTCTACCGAATGAATGTCAAATTACAAAAATCATGACTTCAACATTTTGGTTGGTCTTGTCATGTGAAATTGCAGTATTCGCGTTAGTAAACCAGTTAATATCCAAAGTGAACGCGAAATAGCGCCCGGGATCTGAGCTGATCTGTTGATTAATATCGTTTATATAATAACAAATTTACCTCCGTCCAATTTATTGAAAGAGGATGTACTGTGATCACTTAAATTTGGTATATCATTCAAGCTGCATGGAATATGCTGAAAAATCCGCTGAATGCAGCCTTTTCTCAATTGAAAGTATTAAAAAAATATTTTTTACACGATTGAACGCCTGGTAGCCTGGACACTGATCTCGAAGATCAATTTGACGAATGGAGCGCATAATAGGATAGCTTAATTAGCTTCGAGGCATGTTTGGATTAATTAGGAGCGACCTTTTTTGACTACGTGCATGTCACATATTCGCAGGTTTTTGTATATAAGCATACAGACACAAATACACACACACACACACGCGCGCACGCACGCACGCACGCACGCACGCACACACACACACACACACATATATATATATCGCATATAATATTTACATACTTTTACTGGTCATATAGGCTCGTAGAGGCTTCCGCTGTCCATTGCAATTCCGCACAGTAGTATAAACGGTCGCATACTGCTATATATACGCCCACACGTCTACATACACAATACATACGCACGGTTCGTATACAAATCGACGGCGGTGTCTCCCCATGGCAGCAGGTAGTCGACGGCTATTTTTTTGTCGAGTCGAAACAATTTTTATTCCTTCACCCACTCTCATAGTGTATCGTTCTCTGGCTAGCCCTCCCCTCCATTTACCCTTCCTTTCCTCTCTCCTGCTAGCAAATCACTTTCTCTCTCTCTCTCTCTCTCTCTCTCTCTCTCTCTCTCTCCCTCCCTCTCTCTCTCCCTCTCCCTCTCTCTCTTTCGCTCTCACTCCCCTCTAACTTTATCCCTCCCCCTCTCTTCCCTTTCTCGCATTTTTATATCTATCCATCTCTCAAGCTTTTGTCGTTCACATAGCCAGTTGTACCTCCCTGCTTTTCTCACGCAACTATAAACGTGCGAGTAGATTTCACCCTTTCCCACCGTCTATCTCTCATTCCCTGGCTCACTACCTTGTATTCCTCGCCCTCCTGGACGGTGACAACAGTTTTCGCTCTCCCGTAAACGGTAAATCACTTCCCGCGCGTTCCGGACCAACACACATGCACCGACCAAACCTCCCTTACTCTTCCCCTGTTTCTCTCCCCACCTTCTCTCCCTCTCACCACCGACACTTCATGCGCTTTCCTTCTTTCATGTCTTGCTGCCCACTATGTCAACCTCTCTTGCTCTCCTGTTCTCTCTATCTTTGTCTTGCTTATATGACCGTCTCGCGAGCCTCGAACATTTATCAATTATTTCGCGTAAACTTTTCGCACACTCTTCCGTGAAGCCCTCCCTCAACCCCCTTGGTCACTTTCTATTTCTCCCTTTTTCTCGCTCGCTCGCTCGCTCTCTCTCTCTCTCTCTCTCTCTCTCTCTCTCTCTCTCTCTCTCTCTCTCTCCCTC
Organism: Tryphoninae sp. B BG-2022a; assembly: GCA_030523005.1. Taxonomy (NCBI): domain Eukaryota; kingdom Metazoa; phylum Arthropoda; class Insecta; order Hymenoptera; family Ichneumonidae; species Tryphoninae sp. B BG-2022a. Next base: position 25,153 of record JAPYZU010000609.1, read on the forward strand.
CCCCTCCCCCCCCCCCCC